>JARYZH020002065.1:0-19110 GCA_030021035.2 Notholithocarpus densiflorus | reverse complement strand
TAGCATATCTTACTTTATTTAGGCATCCAAGTGATTGAACTTGTCTTAACTCACATGCCTTTTTTCTTTGAGATTTAGGATTTCTTGGCCGTTCTAACACACCTTTCAACCTTGATTTTGGCCGTCCAACAGTAGGCTTTGTTTTAATCCCACGTATATCTTGAAAAGTTATGCCCTCATGGGATTGACATCCATTATCACCTTGTAAAACATCCCCAAGAACAAATTCATCATGGACCTCTGTCTGATCCTCCATGCTAAGGGAATAACATTTTTTCCTCATTTCTTGCAAATTCTTCAATAATGTGTTAGAACATTTTTTGGCATAATCATACATTATCTCAGACTCTGCCGCAAGTATGGAAACTTCACGAAAATTGTGACATAAATGAGAGTAACGATTTCCCAATGACTCTTGAGCATTACCTTTAATATCAACATCATGATAGTTCTTGATAGAACCAACCTTTGCATCTTGTGTCCATCTTTTCAAATATATAATGAGTTGGAAGTATCTGAATGTTTTTTTTGTCAAGAACCTTCAAAGCATGGACACAAAGAATTCCTACAAAACTGAACTTCATGCAATTGCACTGAACATTAGTTGTTGAGGCTTCATATTTAACCAGGTGCACTTGAGTTTTTTGCCTATATTTAACTTTGTATTCAATGATAGTATCAGATTTACTAACCTTGAAAATTGTACAATCCCCCATCTTCATATATTCATCTTAAAACATTTTGAATATTTTTGGGGTGTACAACATTACAGCATGTCTCAACATCTCTACATTAAGTTATAAAACTGGTGTTGTCTGACTCATTTTGAACTCAGCTTGTAATTCTTGACGTCTCCTATCAGCCAAGACTCTAGAGTAATGTTCCAAAAAAGGCAAAAGATTATATTTTGATTTCAAGTATTTCTTCAACACATTGTTCATTGACTCACTACGTTGGGTGCTTTTCATATCAGCAGTAAATATATGTCGACCATATACCATGGCCCATTTTTCTTTTAGATCAAATATCCCACACAACCATTTATTATTAGTAAGATTATATTTCTCAAGCATATTATTCCATGCAACTAGCCATTCATCTTCATCTTTATAATCATACATACAAGTGCTCAAATCAGCTGCAAAGTGCTTTGATGAATGAAATACATGACTTAGTTTCTTAGCAGCATTTTGATAAATATGCCATACACATAATCGATGATTCGATTCAACAAATACCTTTGCTATTGCATTAGCCATTGCAGCAGACTGGTCTGTAAGTATAGTTTTTGGCTGCTTCCCTGACATTGCACTCAAAAAAGTTTTAAACAACCACTTAAATGACTCTATGGTTTCATCATAAAGTAAAGTTGCACCAAAGATGGTTGTTTGTTTGTGATGATTAACCCTGATGAATGGAGCAAAGGGTCGATCATATTGATTTGTCCTATAAGTTGTATCAAAACACATAACATCTCCAAAGTAGCCATAATCAACTATTGATCTAGCATCAGCCCAAAATATGTTCAATATAAGACCATCATCATCAACTTGTACTGAATAAAAGTAAGATGGATCTTCTAATTGCATATTATGAAAGTATTCCATCACAGCACGAGCATCACCTTTCTTCAAAGCCTTTCTCCTCTCACGATGTACATGATTTTTATAGTCATAATCTAAAAAACCAAGATTTTCATGACCACCAACTTGCATGCTCAATAAATCTATAGTTTGTTTTATTGAAATTCCAGACTTCTCTGCATCATTTGCAATAGCTTTTTGAGCAGGTGCAATTTTTCTTTTTGATCTTAACATATGTTTCTTTGGTGAAGGAGCAAACTCATGATTATGTTGTTCATGAAAAGAAACAACTTCTAACATACCATCTTTTTGAAGTTAACATGTCATTTGTGCTAAACAACCTACTCGTGAGATTGGACGATGAAAATGTACCTATTCTTGGCGTTTGTCAACACCTCGTTCACCCTCTTTTGAGCAACAAAATGTTCTCCTTATGACTTGTCCCATATTTCCTCTCTTTATAAATTGTTTCTGTACACTGAAGCCAATTTGGTGGGCATAATCTTTGTAAAATTCATATGCACTATCATCACAATCAAATTTCATGCCAATTTTTGGAACGTCTATTGCAGTGCTTGATTTTTTTGGGCTTCCATGAGTAGGTACTACTTGAGTCTTCTTTTGAATAAAAAAAAGTAAGCAATTTAGGAAAATAAATTAGCATATGAAAAAAAAAAAAAAAAAACATGTAAACCAACTTAGAAAAAAGCCACAAGCTACCTAGCATACCCATTTAGCCAACACAAACCAATTTAGCAATAGGCTACAAAAGCTCGACACATAAACTATCAAACACAACCAAGAAACTAAAAAGGAAACCAAAACAAAGCTACAACTTCTGTTTCCTCCACATCTAATTACTTTACAACTTTTGTTTCCTCGGAAATGACTTTCTTTACATTCATCCATTTTTGCATGAATTAAAGGGTCATCAAGAGTGTTTAGGTGTCTGAAATCACAACAGAAGTTCAAAAGCTTTACTAGATGAACTAATGCACAACAACAAATCAATGACCTGATTAAAATTGCAAAATAGTGTGACTGATAAATATCAAAGTTCATTTGTTGATATGGTTTTCTTTTCTATCAACCCCATATAAATTTTACTCAGAATTTGACAATGATGGTTGGGAAGAAATTATCATGTCCCACCTAAAAAAGTTTAATTTCCTAGCAGATTAAGTAAAGGAAACAAATACTTCAACAAAGATACAAAACTAACATTTTCATATAGTTAACATAACTCCAAATAACAAAGAAAGCCTCAAATCTAAGCTGAAATCAGTACCTGTTTTAGTAAGTAAATACTTTTGTTTTCTAGATACCCAGTTACAAAAAAGAACAAAACTTAGGTACACTTGGTTCAATGTTGTACCTTATGTTCTCCAATTAAATCTAACTATGTATTTGCCCATAAATAGTTGAATTTAATTAGTGAACCTAAGTAAAACTGTAGCTAAGTTTTTTCAACCCAAAAAAAAGGCTCAATTTTCCTTCCACTGTTACAAGGATTTCCAATCCAAACAAACAAAAATTTCCCATTTAAACATTTTCCTCCAAAAAATTCTTTTAAAAGAAAATCCATAAGAATCAAGAAAAAACCCAAGAGCAAATGTGAACCAGCTAAATTTGATTTGGTTGATTTATTTGTCAAGTCAAAATCAGTTCAAAAATTTTTCTCAAAAAAAAAAAAAAAAAATCAATTCACAAAAAGTGTTAGTAAATTAAGGGATATTTAAATGATCTTTTTTCTTGTACTCATCTAATTAAATATTGACTACCAATAAAATCATTTCCTGGGTTATATTTTCAGTTACAATTTACTTAAAAAGAGTTTTCACCATGATCAAGGTTTAACTACAACAGCCCAAATACCACCAGTAATCACTAACAACAAAAACTAATAGGAAAATTAAATAGAGATAGTACAACATATAAGTTTTAGACACAATTCCACCAGAAGTCAAAGCTACAAACTCAACTAAGATCAAGCAAGCTCCAATATTCAAACTTTGAAAATCAATCACAAACAATGAACAACAATAGAAATAACAAACCAATGCATAAAAATCTCAAATCTGCTAATGGAAAACAAACCTTGAAAAAGGTTGAGCAGTTGTCTCTGTTTTCGTCATAGAGATTATTGCGAAAGGAATCATCTTTGTGCTCGTCACAGAGATTACCACCAAAAGAATCATCTTCGTCTTCATCACTAAGATAACCGCGAAAATAATCGTCTTCATCACTAAGATTGCCACAAAAAGAAGGGTATGAAGAGGTGGTTCTCAGCGGTGACAAGTTGGGTGGGGGATGGGGAAGGCAGAGAGAGAGAAGGGGGAAGGGAGTGGGAACGGCAGAATGAGAGAGCTTTGGAGGGAGTGGCGCCAACTGAGAGGGAAGGGATTGAATGGGTGGAATGGCGAAGAGTGGGGGATGGGTGGGACTATCGGAAACAATGGAAAGATCAGGGGGGACAAACGGAGGGAGCATTGGTTGAGTGCGGCTGAGATCAATTGAAGAGAGAAAGGGAAAAGAATGAAAGAGAGAGATGGAGAAGGGATTTAAACTGTATAAGGCTGAAGGAAGGAGACAGAGAGAGTGTGAGTGACTGGTGTGGTTTAGGTACTGAGCATTTTCGTTTGCAGAGTTTTGGTTATGGTGGGAAATAATTGGTCTTTTGATAAAAAAGAGGGGGAAATATAGCTCAGTCTATTAACGGGAGAGTGCCTAACGTTTGGGTTAACGGGAGTTCTCTTGAATTTGAGTTTTAGTGAGTGGGACAGGTGTCACTCTCTAAAATTGACACCGCACAGTTTGGAGAGACTTCCTGCAATTCAGGTTGCACAATTTTACACCCATTAATATGGGTGTTTTTTTGGGGTCAAAATGTGTAAAATGAGTAACTTTTTATATTTTGCAAGACTTTACATATACTGATGTGGTTGCTTTAATACTAGTGTACATGTTGACCTGGATGTTAACGATTGCTACACACCAAACATGGAAAATGAAACTTCAGAAGGGGAGGAGGTAGTAAGGAACCCAACATGTTGAAAAACATTCAATGCAACAAACAAGTGCCAAATGAAAGAAGGTTGCCTGAAGGGACAAGCTAAGCGAGATGATTCAGGCAATCAAAAACTACACTGAGATGTCGAATAAGAAGTGGATGGCTAGGCATGGAAATACAACTGGTACCTTTGAGAATTGTGCTCAATCTACAGTTGGTGATGACAGGCTTTCATAGTGTTATAACGATTCTTAATCAGTATGAATACCTTGATAATATGACATACATTAAGATTAGTGAAGAACTCCAAAGGTGTGAGTCTAGGATTATGTTCATTAACATGCTAGATGGTAGGAGGAGGGCTTAGATGAATTACATTGCTCAAAAATGAGATTGAGATCATTTGTTGTTGTAGTGTGGTGTTTTATGAGGAATTTGCATTATGTGTGTTTGATAATAATGTCAAGACCATGCATAGGTCTTAAACAATCATCGTGTATTATGGTGTATCGATTATGGTGTGTGGTTAAAGTAACTTTTAAGTTTCTTAAATTATTTAAACTTGTTGTTAAGTGTAATGAAGTTAATGTGTACTTAGGAGTTTACGCGTAATTGGAATTTATTGTTAGTATTGTTGTTTTGTTTCCATATTACATTGTATCAATTTTCCTTTATTAATGCATATTGATATTTGTTGAGGACCCTTTTTTCGGTCCACGTGCCATTACTTCATTGGCAACCCATGCCACATCAACATATTATTGATTTTTTGGGTAAATCTCTTTAAAACCCAAAATAAGCTCATATCTCATTCAACTACATGGATTAGGCTCACATGGCCCGCGAGATCCTTACTTCAAGAGGCAGATTCATGGTCCACATTTCCTCTTCATCAATTGGGATCATAACCTCATGACATCATCAACATCAACATATGGATCGGGCTTAAGCAATGAATCAAAACTCACGGCCCATATTACCTCTCTTACACTCATGGCAAGCAGTTTCTTCAACAAGAGCCCATATTTACACAAAATGACAACAAAACCCGAGATACGTCATCTCATCTTCGGCTTATGATCCAAGCTTATAAGTCTCTTTGGGGAAACTTTGGGAGTCGTGGTTTGGAGGGCCAAGAGGTATGTTTAGTAAAGCTCCAGCGGTTTAAAGTTAATAAAAGAGACATGTTGCTTGGTGTGTCTTCTCCAACTTCCTAAACTCTGACGAGTCTATGTGTAGCGGGTAACATATAGTAAGCATCTCTTATCACATAGCACTCTAGATAATAAAATTCTCCATTACTCTTTTTCTAAAACCTGATATTCATCATATGACAAATACTCAATATCTCCAGCCATCTGACTGCTGGGAAAATAACTGTTCATTCAATCCCCAGCTGTTGCTATACAAATTTAGAAACTTCATTATATTATTCTACATAAATCTTATTACTGCTTTCAGCTAAAATCCAACTCAAACACATGGCCTAATCTGATCGGCTATCTTTAATCTCCAACTATATACAAAATATTCATGATATCTCTCATACCCAGCTGCTGTCTGCCACAATCAGACCATATATTTCTCTGCCAGCTGCTAGAGCAAAGCATTAAATACTCTTCTTGCTCACCAAGATTATGTCACAACACAATGAGACCTTAACTTGATCTCTAAAGCTTCATTAACTTTCAACCAATCCTTCTATTACTTGCTAAAAATGTGTTGTAATTGAACCTTGGACCAAAAACACAAACACCCAAAAAAGGAAACATTTCCAACTGAACCCTAGCAGTGTATTCAACACTTGACACCTGGCTGGAAGTGATATCATCAGCCATTTAATAATAAAATCCCAGTAACCAGCTGCTATATCCAAAATAGCAAGATACCCTTGAAAGAGATCTTATCATTTTCAGCCAAATCCATAAAATAAATGTTGAATGACCTCTCCAGTAGTCTGAAATCACCCAACTGACCTCATTTGCTTCTGCCCAAAGCAAACTGCTGTCTTATGACAGCTGTCTCAGGATAGCTGTCACAGTTTTTTCCTGACTACTGGGATAACTGACCTAGTAGCTTGAGCATTACTGATTTTTCCACATTTGGCTTAAACCAAAACCAACTATTGAAACTACCTTTCTCTTGCTAAAATACTTTCATTTTCTGCTATTCTTTCCCCAGCAGCTCTTACCCGAAACAGCAAGAATACTTTAAAGCTAAACATACAATTTTTGGCCAAATCTTAAGATGGATTTTCTGAAGATTCATTGCTAGTTGGGACAGATTTTGGCTAATATTTTTTGCTAAAATACCCCCTTAAACTCAGCTCTAAAGGGGACCCTTCATCAACACCTCAAAGGGGGATACCAATGGAGGAGAACTCTCTCATAAACTTCTCTCTCCCTCTAATTATCTTCTTAAGCTCTTAATGAAGTACTGAGCTTCTGGGTTTTTTAGTTCCCAAAATTAGAAACTAAACTCTCCAGCCCTTAACCCATAAATGCCCTCCATAAGCCCTCATACATCCTCTAGCAGAAAATCCCAGCAGTAAATCCCAGCAACATTGCTAAACACACTACAGCACTATTACCCCTCTTATACTTATTCTCTCACTCTCCATATTCAGAAAATGCACCTATCTTGCTGCCCATATCTCTAAACATCTCTTTCTTCACTTCTCTTACACAATCTCATACACACTTACTACACCATTACATATAACACACCACAACTCTTCTAAGCTTCACTCTCTCACTCTGAAATGCTACTGTTTTGCTGCCCATAAACACATCTCAATACTCTTCTCCACTTATCTTCTAAAAGCCCTTCTCATGGAAGGCATAAACTTCTAATGCTAAAGTCCTTCTCCTAGAAGGCACCAAGATCTCATATCAAAACCCTTCTCATGGAAGGCACAAATCCATCTTACATAAAGCCCTTCTTTTAGAAGGCACAAGTACTCCATACAAAAGCCCTTCTCACGGAAGGCAATACTATTCATAACTTCACAATAACTAAAAGAGCATTGTCAAAGGGGAAACTCATTTAAGTGCATGATAGGAGGGGAGCTTAACCAGCCTCTACACACAGCTGAACATACTCTCTCTCCCTCCAGTTGCACCCATTTTTCCCCCTCAATCTTGAAGTTATCATGGCAAACTGCCTCTCTACCGCTGGGGTCACTCTACTGGGATATTATCAACTCACAGAAGCTATACAGCTGGGATTACAAACCATACAAAGATAAGTGACTTTGCTTCCATATCTTTAAATTTACATCATTGAGTACATGATTACTTTACCTCTAAATAAACACTACTTTATTTCAACTGTTATTACAACTACTAATCAAAGCTATCATATCAAACGCATATTATGTATTTATTTGACCATTATCGTGATTTTTAGACTTTGGCTTTAATGGTTTTGTAGGCTTAAAAATACACCGATAGCCATTGGACCGCGTGGCCCAATGTTGAGTTCCAGACTCAACTCCCTAAACAGAACCCGGGCCTAGTAAGGACATCCCTCCAACGGACCACACGTGGCTAGGCAACCGAAAAAGGCCCCCGAACAATATTTAATGGTTGCAAGTTAAACACACTATCATGCATGTCCACCGAGGAAGACAAGGATGAATACTTTAACTTTGGTCTTGAATTAGCTTACGACTCTTAACTCTAATTCTAAAACGGACTACGACTCTTAACTCTAATTCTAAAACGGACTACGACTAGTCAAATACAAACACTAACAGCAACAATGATGAAGAATTCGATTTGATTGAACTTTACATTTATGCTTGAATTTAGTATGTACATTGTCATTATGATAAACAACCAATGTATATTAGTATGCTGTTTGCAAGTGATTATATGGACGAAATCAATAATGGTTATTCAAGTGTTTGTCATGTGATATTACGCATGTCCTTACCATTTTTTCTTCACTTAATTGATGAGTTGAAACAACATGGGTTGTTGAAGGAAGGTTGTGGACGTGTGTGTGCAAGAGTCTGTTGTCATGTTTTTGTATATCATTGGGCATAATACTCCCATGAGATGTGTCATAGATCATTTTCAACATTCTACTAAAATGGTATGCCACTGATTTCATCAAGTATTATGGGTTGTTCATGCCTATGGAAAACATGTTATTAAGCCAGATGTTAATGCAAAAGGTCTCTCTGTACATTTTCATGTAAACAAGTACTATCCATGGTTTGAGGTATGACTGTTTATTATTATTTATGTCATAAAGATGATCAATATGTATATTATTATCTAAAATTGCGTTATATTATGTTTTAGAAATGTGTAGGAGCTATTGATAGGGCACACATGTTAGTGTCAGGCCTCTTTCAAGCAAACTAAGTGCATTTAGGAGTAGAAAGAGTGTCATAATTAATCAATGTGATGTGTGCTTGTGACTATGACATGCTGTTCACATATGTCCATGCTAGATGGGAGGGCAGTGCAAATGACTCAAGGGTGCTTAGTGAGGCTATTAGTAACCCGAAACACGGATTTCCATTGCCACCAACAGGTTTATGAATAATATATATTATTATCTTGTAATGTGATGGTGATGTATTCACTTGTTTGTATTCAACATTTTTTGTACATGGAACTAACTTGTAATGTGTCTTGAACTCACATTTAGAACCATGTAAATAAACTTATAATGTAACTTGACCATGTTATTGGTAGTGGCAGAGCCGTGAATATTTTATAAGGGGGCAAGCTAAAGAGTAAATACAATAAAGTTCTTAAGTAAAAAAAAATTATTTCTTAAATTAACTTTAACTCAACAAAGTTGTGACCTATATTTTTTATTGTACTAAAATCATTTATAATTTATTCTAAGCTAAATTTTTAGTAATATATATAGTTAAAAAATTACTCAAATCTTATTTTCCATCTTGTACACTAAGATGATCCCATATTGGTCGTTAATACACAACACTAGTATGAAGAGTCAAGCATAAACTACTATGTATAGTGAGATAAACAAACAATTAAGCAAAAATATATGTAACTTGGATAGAGGAAAATTTTAATATAATTAAGTCTTCTTTGGCTCTGTGGGTGCTTGAGGACCGAGGATGGGTCTGAAGAGTTGCAGTATAACTGTAGGGATATCATAGTCCACGGGCCCGAGGAGGAAAGCCGCCTGAGGAAAGGAGGAGATGAGTCAAAGTACTCTAAGACATTCCAAGTGGGAGCGAGAATCTGAAGAGAGAGACAGAGAGAGAGAGAGACAGAGAGACAGAGAGAGAGAGAGAGAGAGTCAGTGGTTATAAGGGAAGTTTCTAGTTTGGAATAGCTTGTCGCCTCCGCATTAAATGATGGACAACAGCTTTATCAGTTGCATTGATGAGGAAGTAACCTGAACAGTGCAAGTCACAGCTAAGCAAACTCCTTCCACCACCTTCTTCAGATGTAGAAAGAGACAAGCGTCATGAGAGGAAGCTAGTTAGGTAGGGATGGATGATTGAGATATAAAGAAAGGAGAAGTATATAAGAAAATGGGGGTTTACAGAAAAAGGGGATCGAGATAGCAGTGTAAAAAAGAATCAAGAAGAGCATTGAGAGAAGAGAGTGAACAATGTAATTTTTTGTAGAATCTTAACCTCCTCGGGCAAGCTTGTGGAGGGATATATGCTCATCTATTCTATAATATTAGCTCTTTCCTCCTTATTTTTATCCTCGGGCAGAACCCTCTTTTGTTGTTTGTTTCCCTCTCTTATAAATTTCATTGATTTGGGCCAAGGTTGAACTATACAACTCACTGTTCTAAATGGGCTTGGATTGCAAGATTTTTTGGTCCTTACAGGCTCAAAATGTATTGTTTTTATCTTCCTCTTAATAAGTGTTATGAATTTCTTATCCAAAAAATATATTATCATACAATACATGACACTATTATATATTTTTATATATATTATATAACATTCACTTTCAATAACACATTCACTCATGACTCAACAAAACGGTAATATTATTAATATATTATATAAAGTTATAAACAAAAATTTAAAGAAATTACAGGCACAAGATTTTTTTTTTTTTTTTAATATTGAGATTGTCAGACCCACAAATGAAACTTAGCCAAATTAAAATTGCGGCCAAAATGGCCAAATGGCCATAAAATCCTAACTATATAGTTAATAGTTCCGATTTTCAAACTATATTTTTAACTAGCAACTCGAGTTTTAGAGAGTCGATTTTGGCCTATAAATCGAGTATTTGAGACTCGATTTTCATGGTCTAATCATTTCCGATGTGGCATATTTTTCCACGTGGTGACCATATGAAAATTGAGTCTTAGAGACTCGATTTATAAACCTTATAAAGGTCAAAGAAGAACCCAGACCCAGAAGAACCCAGAAAAAAAAAAAAAAAAAAAAAAAAAAAAAAAAAAAAAAAAACCAGAAACAGAGAGAGAAGAACCCAGGCCGCGCCGCGCGCCGTGCGCGACCCAGGCCAGGCCGCGCCACGCGCCATGTGCGTCCCAGACCCAGGCCAGGCACCGCGCGCCTTGCGCGACCCAGACCCAGGCCAGGCACCGCGCGCCGTGCGCGACCCAGACCCAGGCCAGGCAGCGCGCGCCGTGCGCGACCCAGGCCAGGCAGCGCGCGCCGTGCGCGACCCAGGCCAGGCTGCGTGCGCCGTGCGCGACCCAGGCCGACTGATCCAGGTCCTTCTTTGATGTTTTGGGCTCTTCTCTCTTTCTGTTTCTGGTTTTTTTTTTTTTTTTTTTTTTTTTTTTTTTTTTTCTCTGGGTTCTTCTCTGATATGTTCTGGGCAGGTCGCCTATCAGATCTGATTCTTTCTCCCTTTGATCTGATTATTGTGTTTCTAGATTTCTTAAAAAAAAATTTGTGTATTTTGGCTTGTACGAGAGACTTGAGAGTTAAATTTTTTTAAAATTTTTTTGGTTTATAAATCGAGCCTTAGAGACTCGATTTCCAAGTAGGAAAAAAATGCCACATCAGACCATGGAAATCGAGTCTCAAAGACTCGATTTATAGGCCAAAATCGAGCCTATGAAACTCGAGTTGCTAGTTAAAAATATAGTTTGGAAACCGGAACTACTAACTATATAGTTAGGATTTTATAGCTATTTGGCCATTTTGGCCTAAAATTGCTAAAGTACAACATACAGGGTTCCTGAAAAAAAAAAGAAGAAGGGTACAACATACAGTTGTATAGCACATTGTATAACAAAAGTAGTAAACCGATTACACTAGTTTTGTCTTTAGTAGTATATTACTTGGTGTTCACAAGTTAAACACCAAGTGAGAGAAAGAGAGTTTGAGAGAGAGATACCAGTGGTACTGTGACAGAGCTTGGAGTTGATGGATGACCACAGATTCACGGCGAGGTGGACGTGATGGGTTAAGTGCACAACACACACACACTAACTTAGATTTGTTTTGGGTTTTTTTTTTTTTTTTGAAAAAAATTGATCTTTGGTGATTTGGAATGCATTAAAAAGGAGAATTTTGGATTTTTTTCTCTTTTGGTACTTGAAAGGCCATGATGGGCTACGAAATGGGCTATCCTGATGGTAATTTTTTTGGGGGTCTATTTTGTATCAATTTAATTTTTGGGGGTTTTTTTTTTGCACTAATTATTATTTTTGTGAATTTTAGAACTACTTGAAAATTTTGAGGGACCACTTATAAATGCTTAAGGTCCAAATTTTAGATTTTGAGGGACCAAATTCCGAAATTTGAGAGGGGGTCAGTTAGTTATATTTTGTATAAATTCTAATTGTAGCACCCATCTGGTTATTTGTATTGAGCATGATGTAACTAAACTAATTATCCACTTAATATTTACTATGACAATGGAAAATGTTTATTTAGTAGCATTTCTACAAATCTCTTAAGCTGTATTATTATTTGTATATCAATGAAACATTAACATGATGTAATAAACCATGTGTTATAGAGCTAGAGATTTACATCTGATGTAATAAACCATGTGTTATAGAGATAGAGATTTACACCTGATGTAATTAAACTGTGTTATTAATTTTACATATCTCCATTTTCATCAAAACTCATTTATATCAATCACCAAAATAACATCAAAATACATATATACAAATAACATAATAGCAAAACACATATCCATGTTCATACAAATACGCCCATTCGGCCAACCTAGGCAGTCATATCCATGTTCATAGAAATACATATATACTATCATCATCATAAATAAAAAGCCCACTCAGCTAATGTAGGCAGTGATCTTACTAAGTTAGTGTTTACACATTAGTTTTAGCATAATTCTACAGTCATCGTGGTAGGTTCAATGTCTTCGGTCCAACTTTGCCAAATGAGCCAACAAAGAAAAATAGCACAAGGAAGAAGACCCATGACATAACTAGTGCAACTTTCCACTTTATCTCTCTCTCGAGCCATTCTTTCTCATCTGATTCGCAACCCACAACTCATTCGATAGCCTATTCAGCTGTTGGATGATCCTTCTAGTAAGTTCACTGCCACGCACACAAGTTTTTGGATCCATGCATCCACTCAAAGAAACCACAAGTCGTACCAAACTGAGAAAATAATAATAGCAAAATTTCAGCTTAGAGCTAAAATAATATAGAAAATAATCTCACTATGAAAATCTATTAGTACCTTATATTGGTTACAACCCTAAAATCTCCTCCCAAAATTATGTATGGTCCAAGATGTTCTCATTACAGAAGTGTCACAGCTGCAGATATGCCCAATTGAACTCGATCGAGTAAAAACTACTTGAGGAAGACATTGTAAGGATGTTTTAGGCCTCCTTCAAATAATGTTCCTACGTATTAAAATGGCTAAGAACCAACAATAAATTACTCAATGCTTTTATATATATATATAAATATATATATATATATGACAAAACTTAGATATAGTATCTTAGGTGCTGTTCTTTAGGTTTCCATTTTAATATTCAGCCATGTGGATTTTTTCTTTTGTGATAGAAGTATATTTTTTAGTTAAGTAGCCACATGGCTGAATCTTAAGAGAAGAATCTAAAGAATAACACCTAAGTACTGTACCTAAGTCTTGCCAATTTATATATATATATATTTATTTATTTATTTATTTATCTCACAAAAGTCCTAACAAAGAATGAAAAATGTATCATATTTTTTTTTTAAAATCATTTAGAAGTTAGAACAAGTACACCTGCCAACACTCTGAAAATGAAGCATCATAACAAATAAAATTTTATGTTAAGATCACTAATCTAGTAGCACGTACATAAACCATGGAAGAAGCATTTAACATTACAAAGAGAATACCCTGGGCACTCAAAAATTTGAACTGCAGTAGAGAGATGAGAGACAAGAGCAGCTTGTCTGAGTCGATCTAGCCTTGAGCTGAGAGATGAGAGAGGTGTGAGCTCTGCTAGGTTTGGAGTAGAGAGATGTGAGCTATGAAGCACGGGTGCGTTTCTGGATTCGGGTGCAGGTGCAGGTGCGGGACTCAACAATTTTTGAAAAAGTTGAGTGCGAGTGCGGCGGGGTGCGGCAATTAAAAAATTATTAAAAATATTTTTATTTATATTTTCTATATATTTTTACTATTAAAATATTCTTAAAAAACACATTACTATGCCTTGATTCACAAAACAAAGAAAGAAGAAGGCAAGAAACAAAAAACAAAAAAGAAAACACAAAAGAAGCAACAAATATTCAAAATAAAATTAAGGAATGACAGATTTAGGATGTTTGGGCCTCATTCAAAGCCGATTTCGGCTGTTCCGGCATGATTCAAGGCCGATTTCAGCCATTTCGGTCTGTTTCGGCCGTTTCAGTTGCCGGCAGATACGACCTGATTTGGCCGATACGGCTTGATTTTGGTTGAATCTGTCCAGTTCGACGCGAATTGAAGCCGAGTTAGCGCGAATCGAGTCAAGTCGGTGCGAATTCGTGAAAAAAAAAAAAAAAAAAAAAAAAAAAGCTCAGACGCGGCACCAATGTGCAGGCAACCGCGTTGGACGCTGCACCCCGCGTTGGACTCTGGTGCGGCACCCTCCCAGCCGCTTCCGTGCTTCATAGGATGTGAGTGCTCTGCTGTTTTTGGGTTAGAGATGAGAGATGTGAGTGCTCTACTCAGTTTAAACAATTGAGACTTTGTTACTGTTCTGACTGCATAGTAATTGAAGTAAACCGTGTAGGTGAAAAAAAAACACTTCTTTTTCCCAAAATTGGGAGCAATAGCCAAATCGGAGAAGGGTGTATTTCGTACTCAAATTATGTATTCAAAACAGGCTCTCAAACAAGCTCAAATATGAAAATTGGTCATTTTTTTAATATTTAGATTCTTAAAATGAATATAGAAAAGTGAAAATGAAAAGTGAATACACCATTTTTAGAACCAAGCATCACCTAAGAGATTTTAGTTTTCCCTTATGGTGTTTAGTTTGAAGATGGTAAAGTGAAGAGATAACAAACTCTTTTGTTTGGTTGAAAAAAAAAATGAGAGGATGAAAAATGTAATTTTTATGAATGTACACTTATATCCCTATTACATAAGATTTTTTTTTTTTTAGATAACATTAATTTTTTTAACAATATATAAAATAGATACACACAATTTATTATAAAATTTTTGGATAAACACAAAAATAAAATAAAATAAAATACAGTGTCAATAAAAAAAAAACAACAACAACACAGTGAAAAAGAATAAAAGGATAAGTATGACTAACTCAATTAACCACAACCATATCCAATAAAACCGAAACATATCCTTCAATTAAAAAAAAAAAATGATGGAGAACGAAAAAAGAAGTAGAAGCAAAGAACAGAAAATAAATAAGGAAGTAGAATCAATGATAGAAAAAAGAGAGAAGGATAACAAATCAGGTGTTGTAACAGTAAGTAAGGGACCTAATGGTATTTCACATTCTTTCCAAGTTTTCTCTCAAATTTGGAAATATTGTGATTTGATGGGCCCGGGAGAAAATACATTAGACCACCAATTTTCCCTTCCAACAAAACAAGTCAAAATTAAGGGTATATTTGGTAATTGTTTTTCCTCTTATTTTCTGTTTTTAAAAACAATTTTCTATTTTTGAGACTAAAAAACTTATTCGGCAACCCAAAATAGACAGAAAACAAAATCTGTTCTCAAAACTCAATTTGTGAAAGAAACTAAAAACATACATGAGGTTGTTTTCAGTTTCTAATTTTCAAAAGTCAATGAAGACACGCATTTAATTTAATGAATCTGTCTCATTTAATGAGTTAGCATTAGAGTTCAAATCATAGTAACGACATATTTTAGTATTTTTTTTTTTTCAAAAAACTATATTTTTAATTTCAACTAACCAAACATATTTTTGATTTCAAAAATACAAGAAAATTGTTTTTTCATTATATTCCCAAAAACAAGTTTTTGAAAATAGAAAACAAAAACTGTTACCAAACATAACCTAAGTTTTCTCCCTACTTTCTCTCTTCCATTTTCCGTCCTCTCAGTTTTCACCTTAACCAAACAGGGCCAGCTAATGTGAGAGTTTCAAGTTTCAACTCAAGCACCTCTTTCTTAATTAAGTATTTTTTTTAAAAAATCCTCTCTCTCTCTCTGATCGTGAACCTCATTGAATGAGTCTACCATTTTACAGGGATTGATATAGCTTTTGGATTCCAAGATGGATTGTGATTTGGTTGTGGATTGACATGCTTCTGCGTTTGATTTGGTAGTGTGGAAATGGAGAATACTAGGTTGTAGAAGAAAGAAATGAGAAAAAAAAAATACTAAAATAAAATAATAAGAAAACAATATTTAAATGAGATATATAGTATATAGGGGTGGCAAAGTAAGTCCAAACTCATTTGCCCACCCAAACCCACCCAATTATTAGTTGGGTTAAATGGGCATCAACCCAATTAAACCTAGTGATTATTGGGTTTTAACTAAAAAACCATTTAACCCCATTTAACCCAAAAACAATATACTCAAATTCAACCCAGCCCTTTCCATAAAAAAAGAAAAAGAAAAAAGAAACCCAGCCCTCAGACATTTCAGGGTCCATGCCCTCGATGATCTGGCCGAACACGACGTGCTTTCCGTCGAGCCACTCGGTCTTGGCGATGCAGATGAAGAACTGAGATCCGTTGGTTCCGAGACCGGCATTGGCCATGGAGAGGACTCCGGGGCCGGTGTGCTTCTTCACGAAGTTCTCGTCGACGAACTTGGCGCCGTAGATCGACTTACCTCCAGTGCCGTTTTCGGCAGTGAAGTCGCCTCCTTGGCATATGAACCCTGGGATCACGCGGTGGAACGACGATCCCTTGTAGTGGAGTAGCTGACGCCCTTCTCGCCGGTGTAGAGAGCCCGGAAGTTCTAAGCGGTGTGGGGAACCATGTCGGCGTAGAGCTCCATGATGATACGGCCGGCAGGTTGGCCGTCGATGGTCATGTCGAAGAAGACCTTAGGGTTGGAAGCCATTGGAGCAGAGATTCAAAGCTTTTTTCTGAAAAATAAAAAATTTAGGGTTTCGAAGAGAAAGAGAGAGATGGATTTGGGTTAGAAGCAATTAGTTAAATGGGTTTCTTTTTTCTTCATGAAACAATAATTGGGTGGGTTGGGGTTTACCCATAATAATTGGGTTGGGTTGGATTTGGGTTAGAAGCAATTAGTTAAATGGGTTTTAATGGGAAAATGAGTTTTATATACCCAGCCCAATTATGCCCACCCCAAACCCACCCATTTGACACCCCTAATAGTATAGAACAAATAATCACTTGTTAATTTGAAAAGTGATTAGCTAAAATACAAAAAGTAATTTCTTATTCTAAATTAAGAGAAAATTTTGGATAAACCAATGTGAATGCTCAATGCTCTTATATACTAGTGATAACCAAAAAAATATATATATATTTATATATATATAATATATACACACACATTTTATTCAAAAAATAAAAAATAAATGAGATAACATATTTTTTGTTTATCTAGAGATAATGTCAATTTATTCAAAGCAAAATAAAAGAGGAATAGCTTCAAGAAAACACAATATAATTATGCAACAATTGTTGCTCTAATATCAATTATATTGTGATTTAGGATTAGCAGAAGCGCATTCACATGAACAAGAAAATAAAATATTTACAAGAGACAACAATATTTAATGTGGTTCAGCCAACTTCATGCCTACATCCACAGGCAATGCCAACCAAAAATCCACTATCAACGATATGGATTACAAAGACATTAATCAACACTCACAAACCTCACCAACATGAACTCACAAACCCAAGGTCTCAAAACACCCAATAACTTTCTCACACTCACAAACAAACAAACTCTCAACACAAAACTACGGGTAATCTTTAAACCCCAAATAATCTACCAACTACTCTTCAAAGAAATCCAGTCATGTTCTTCTAGGAGTTTTTCCACTCTCTCCATGTGGGAGGAACTTTGGGCAAAAACCACCAAACCCTTTGTAACAATGCATATTTATAAGACTTCAATTCTATTCCTTGATGGATAAGGAATACTCATTACTTCTTTAATAAGGAATACTTTTCCTTCTATGTCAAAGAGAATCCTTGTCTTTCACACCACGGAAAAACCTTTCCTTCTACGCCAAAGAAACTCAAACCAAAACTAATTAGGAATTTGAGACAATATTTAACAATACTCCTTTCTCTCTGCAGCTAATGTCAGTTTATTCAAAACAAAATAAAAGAGGAAACATCTTTTTTGTTTTTCTAGAGATAATGTTGATTTATTCAAAGCAAAGTAAAAGAGGAATGGCTTCAAGGAAACACAATAGAGACTATGAATGAGCAAGTGTATATTCTTCCAAAAATATCCCCAATTTATTTTATTAATAAATACCAATAAAATAATCCATTTAAAATTTAATATAAAAATTAAAATTTGGGAGAGAGAGAGAGAGGGGGGTGTTTGTTTAAAGGAAAAAACTAAGGAAATGTATGGAAAAACTTGAACAATAAAAATTTCATAACAAACTACAACACCAAATAGTTAGAAAAAATAAAACAAGTTTTTCTTTCAAACTTTCTCACCAACCACCCAAACACAGTTCAAAGCCATGCAAAATAAAATTGTCTTTCAATTTCTCACAATTTCCATCCAACCAAATGAATACAACCCATTCAAAACTCTTTTTTTTTTCTTTTTTTTTTTTATAATAAATTTTAACTTATGTCGAAGTTTGTGAGCCCTAACCCAACCTCAAGCAAATGCCTCTTTTGTTCTCTAATCCGGCCACCACATGAATGGCAAGCCATGAACCACTGAAAGACCAATTGTGGTGGTCACGAGTCTCATTACTACCCGATCAGTTTATGTTAATGACAAATATGATTTGGTTTTTGATTTGCAGAGTGTGAGTTTGGAAGTGTGGTTGTTTGGTTGGGTTTTGGCCGGTTGGTGGTGGCATGTGTTTATGGGTTATGGGTGAAGCCAATGTTTGTAGGGAAAGGATCCCCTCTTATTGAATCCTCAAATTCCCTCTT
>JARYZH020002064.1:0-19124 GCA_030021035.2 Notholithocarpus densiflorus | reverse complement strand
GCTATATGAGCTAATGGCCCAGAAGCAGCATTTGTAAACTTGCTATATATGGCTATATGAGCTAACATTTATGACCGTATATCTACCTGTTTCTAAACAAAATATGAAACACCACTTTAAGAGAGAGAGAGAGAGTGAGTGAGACAGTGTGGTGTTGTTTTTTTTTTATTTGCAGTGAAGAGTGTTTGCCGGGCTTTTTAAGGTTTTTACGACACTAGAGGCACGTTTGGAATCTAATTTATGTCCCAAAGATTTAAAGAAGAGAAAAGCTACAGCCACAGGGTTGGACCATTACTCTTATTATATGTCACAAACCATTTTAGACCGTTCGATTAGAATGAAAAAAGATATTACAAAAAAGTGGGCTCCTTGATTATAGTATAAAAAGAGGTCAAACTCCTCTTATTTTTCTCTTTGAAATTAAGGACGCTAAAGAGGGTCATTAATTACTTACATTCTAAAATGGAGAATTTTTGGGTGCTTTCATTCTCACATTTATTTGCGGTGGATCCCATTATAAATTTAATGAATAAACGTCACCATGAATACGAGAAGAAAGAGTATTTTCCATGCTCCATGAGTACTTAAGAATTAGATGTCTAAAATATTGTAATCAGTAGTATTTTATTTTTGATAGATATATTGATTGATTTTTTTTAAATTTTTTTTTTTTATAACAGATAGAGATATTGAATTGAATCTAAAGAGAAACGGCAGTGAATGTGAATCGATTAGCATTACCTTTTTTATTGTGTTAAATGTTAATATTAAACAATGTATAGTGTGTAGTTGGCTTTTATGGGTCGCGGTGGAACCCGTGTCTGTTTTTAGTTTCTACTCTTTTTTTTTTAGAAAAATATATGTCAAGGCTTACTTTGTTTATTTATTTATAGATAAAATCTAATTACAGATTTTTAGGTTTAATATAGAATAAACTATGTATTTGGTCTCTTTTTTTACATTATATTTTAATTTGGTCTCTAACTTTTCAATTGTGTCAATTTAGTCTCTAATATTTTAATGTCGTGTCAATTTAATCTCTACCGTTATCTCTTTGATGGAAATCACTACCGTGGCAAATAGTTAAAATAAAAAAATTAGTTTACTGTCGCATTAACAGAAACTAATCTTTTACTTTGATCGTTTGCTACGTTAGCAATTTTCATTTAAGAAATAACGGTAAGGATTAAATTGGCATGACATTAAAAGGTTAGGGACTAAATTGACACAATTAAAAAGTTATAGATCTAATTGAAATATGAAATAAAAGATAAGATCCAAATACATAGTTTACCCATTAATATATTGAGTTTTCTAATTAAAAAATTTATTATTATTTTAAAATTAATTAAAAAATTTAAACACTTGATTGTTATATCCCATTTTGTCTAATTTACTATTTTAAGCAAAATAAACTGTCAAAATAAGTTATACCAAACTAACACAGAGCTCTTATACTCAAAGATATGAAAGGACTTGCTCATATGGGTTGAATAAGATGATAATGATGTGACAAAAAAGGAAACTCTCAAAGTGGAAAGGTACATCTGATGATTCGGTTGGATATTTTCTCAAATTGAAGGCTTACCGTGTATTTTATGTCTGAATGTTTTTATTTGTTAAATCCTAAATGTGAGACAAAAAGATAAAATTTAGCTTAATTAAAAAAAACGTTCTAGGAAAATTTAAATTAAAGCTAAGACAAAATATAACAAAAGCTTATAGCTTTTGGCCAAACACACTAACATGTTGAAATTTTGTTGTGACTCTTCCATTAGCTTCGTATTATTCTTACACGTCAGGTATGAATCTTTGATTAGGCTTTACAGTTTGTTTGGGAATTTATAAATGAATGGAATGAAATAAGATAAGTAAATTATAAAATGGAATGAAATAGAATAAAATGTATTTAAGTAATGGAAATGAATGGAAAAAAAAAAGTATCAAATAGAATTAAGTAACTTTGTTTAGAAATTTTAAAATAAAATAATATAAGATTTTTTAATAACAGAATAAAAGAATAGAAATTTAAAAAAATGTATTAAATGAATTGAATTATTTTATCACAATATTACTATTAGACCCCATTTCAAAATGAATAGCTGAATAAATAAGAGTATTTTGAAAACTTTAGTGAAAATTTCATTAAACATCATTCCATTCCCTTAGATTCTTCCCAATTTTGGGAAAATGAAAAGTTGAGATTTTGAGGAAATATAGGAATTAATGAGTGCTCCATTCTACCAATTTCTTTCTCTCTTACTTAAATTTCCAAATAAGGAAATAAATCTTCAATTTCTCCGTTAAAATTGCTAAACAAGATAAATAAAATAAATATTTTTCATTTCATTTCTTTCCCTCTTCCTATGTGAGAGCTTAAAGAATGACTGTAGTTAAAAAAAATAAACTGGCTCTCTAGTGTCTTTAAAGACTTTGAAAAAATTGAAAATGTTATAGACATTAGCTCTTAAAGATAGTTTGATACATTTTTTTTTTTTTTTAGAGATAATTACAACATGATGCTAACTCCGCAGCTCGAACCATTTTCCTCCTAGACTTCCAAGCACTTTATGCATGGGGAGGTGACAATTCAGCTACAAAACTTTTGGCAAGATAGTTTGATATTTTGTTACTCTAGTTTTTATATAAAAGATATATAGGAGTCGTTAAGGTTAAAAAACCATACTATAGTTTAATGAAAGACTTTAAAATAAAAAAAATCGTAGTAATAACTGTTGGGAACGGTCCAATTTCCTATATGCATTTGGGAACTGCCGTGTCCCTAACTATTTTTCTTGATTCTCAAAAAAAAAAAAAAAAAAACTATTTTTCTATTTTGATAAACGACATGTCCCTAACTATTATCAACATGTAATAGGGAATTTTCATGTCTTAGGAATAGTAATTCCACTTAATAAAATAGTAATTAAAACATACCCAAAACTTTATTATTAAAATATATAAAATAAAAAAAATACTTCTTCTTATCTTGGATAGTATAAGAAAGAAAATAAACATTAGATCAGTTTAAGTGATATCAATCTCATTTTTTTCTTATCAAAAAAAAAAAAAAAAAATCTCATTTTTTTCAAAAAAAGAAAAAAAATCAATTTTTTTGTGATTTAAATATGGAATTTTTATTTATTAATAGTAGTTTTAATATTACTATAAATGTAAACTGCGTTGTCTGTGTAAGAAAATGACATCAATGTTATTGGACTGGCGGACACTGAACCATAGATGCCTTTTTTCCATGATTGATTCCACAAATTAATCAGGTAATTGGATCCAGCAAGAGATCCTGTGGGTCATATTTTCTTCATTTGTCTCACAAAAATTAAAATAATGATGCGCCAACTCTTACAAACATAGTCAATCTTTTATACATTTTTGTTTACATATATGTTACTATGAATGTTTGTTTTCATATTTAGTCATAGCTAAATCTGATTCGCCATTTTTAAATTATATACCCTGACGCAGACGATTAAAAATTTTCAGTGTTGGAGGGAAAAGAATTAGTACTATTTGTTTACCATTTCTTGAAATAATATATATATATATATATATATTGTTTACCATAAATATTTTCATAATTAATTTAGCTTTTTTGTAGAGAGTTTTTAAGGTAATGATGTCTTAGAGTCATACAAATTTGAACAATTCATGGATAAATTGAGTGATTTAGATTTTGTCACATTATTATTAATAACTTAGATAGATTAAAAAAATTTACAGTTAATTAAATATTTAATATTACTTGTTTAAATATTGCTGATTAACTGGAAGAATCAAAATCACTCAAAAAGGAATGGTTAGATGTTAACAATCTAATCTAATTATGGGGGGACTTCAAAAAATTTAATTTAATTTATGAGGGTATATTTTTATAGTTTTATGCTAGAGTAATCTTTAAAATTATAAATGATTTTTTTTTTTAGATAGTTATAATATGTTGTTAACTTCGTAGTTCAATTTCAAAGTTAAACCCTTTCTCCACTCCAAGCAGTTTGTGCATGATGAAGTATCAATTAAGTTATAAAACTCTTGTCAAATTATAAAAGATCTATTTTATTTTTGAGAAACATATAGAGAATCTACATAGATTCATTTTGAACGCTATGTTTGAACGATTCTATATATAAATAGAAATAGAAAACAAAACGAAGTTATATATAAATATACTTTTGTTGAAACCAAATTAATTAATTAATTAAATGGGGAAGTTTGGTATAAGCTGCCGACAAAGGAAGCTTGAATGAAGCGTGTAGGAGTAAAACTCTCAATTAATCTATCGGCACCCAAGTTCTGGACCAATGGGGTTGGAATTTTCGAAATCAACAAATAAACTAATTTTCTCCAATATTAGTCATAGATAGACATTTTTGAGTACCACCAACCGCAACAACAATGACAGCAGCTACGTAATTAATGCATGCGTGAAGAATTCAGCTTCTTTGAGTTTGAGTGAACTTAATTACTTAGGTTTCTTCTTGACTATACGGTAGTCTATAGTGCATGACTCCTTTGCGTTCAACTTGTGCTCAACCTCCTCAACACAAACTACACGCAAGAGCAAGACATACATTCATAACAAATATTAATCATCTAATAATAATCGTTTAGTTTCTTTAATATAATTGTGCATGGTTATATGTGTGATGTTTACTTTGTTTTCTTACTTAACATTAATTGCATGGGCATGGAAGTGAGGGAACCACGTGATTCAATCTAGGAAATTACGAAGAGAATGTGCTATGCTAGTTGGGTATTGTATTATATTATTTAACTTAACCTACGATTTTACAAAAAGACATAAGTAATTAATAATGGGAAGAATATACGTTAATAATATTATTTATTTATTATTTCCAAACTCAACTAGTTTATTAACTATTAAAATTAGTAGTTCATAACATTATCTTTAAAATTTGAACTCTCACTTGATATACCATAAATTATATTGCCATGCTTAAAGGTTTTGAAGCTCATGTTGTGACCAAGAAATTAGACATGACTGCTTTTTAATAGTGTGATTGTTTAAGATATATTTGATCGAGAGGTTTCTTAAAACCAAAATTAGCCATGTGAAAATTTTTCATAAGAATTTGTATTAATTAATGTGTATTTGTAAACACTCATTACACTAGTTTTTAATCCGTGCTTCGTATGGTTTTAAAATTTATACTTTATATAAATTTACTTACTTTACATGCATCTCATTTTTTCTAAGAACTCAATTTCTAAACAGCAACTTAAAATTAAAAAAATGTAAGCCTTGAGATTTAAACATATTTTAATATTTCATCCTCATAGTCATAGATATAAATAGATAGATATAGATAAATAGTTACTATTGATAAATAAAATGGTCACCTCCAACAAAATAAGTAGAGATTTATGATTGAATGAGTGTGTGATAATCACATGGAAAACGCACAAAGAATAAATGGGGAAGCACATATATAGCATAGGAGTCATAATCACAAAAATAAAAAAGAAGGGGTTGCATGTGAGGGAGAGAGGTGTTGGTCCCATAATCACATGCACATGATCATCAAATATCTTTTACGGCTTCTTGTTGGGTTTGGCACTAAGTGCAGCAGCATGCATATGCTGTCATGCACAAACATCGATCGCGAGAGGCAAATCTGGGTCTGGCCTGCTAGCTGATCTGATCACTCTCTCTCTCTCTCTGCACGCTCATTATTTATAACTCAAATTTCTTAATATTTTATATGTATATCAGTGTTAGGATTTAGGACCATTTTAATAAGATTAGAGCCATAAATAAATGCACAACCACAAACTAAGTAGCAAAGCATAACTGATTGACAAAGGACATCATCCAACACAATTAGAAGGAGGGTGTGGGGCCCTACCCTCCATTATATACGAATAGATGTTTGACAAAACCTGATAGCCTCTGCACTTTAATTTCTCAGCTATTTCGGCCCTGAAAGACGCTACTTTTAATGTGACAAATATAGTTAGAAATTTAATAAATGACGAAACATTCTTATCTTATGTATGTGAACTTAAATGAGTTCAACCGGCGGGACTTCTAACGACATAAAATTAAGCATGATAGACAAGTTTTCATTTATATATGTGAAACTGGCAAGTGATCCCAAGCCACTTTGGAAAAATGAAAAAGCCTATGAATTGAAGGCCCATTGAGAGCTTTTTCTACCCTCCATTGAGATTGAATGAGATTGGGTCATGCAAAACTAAAAATTAAAATGTTACAAAATAAGTGTAATTGGATCCAAAATTAATTGGGCTTGGCTTGTACTGGGTTTGTTGAATTTCTTTGCAAAAATGGCCATAAAAAAGCAGCTGTTCCCATTTTATGGTTTTAAACATAAGAGCCTTTTCTGTTTATTTATTTTTATCTGTTTGGTGTGCAAATTTATTTTTATTTTTTTGGTGTGGAAGCGGCCCATTTGGACCTCTACTAGTACGGGCTTTGGGTTACACCCAAAAAAAAAAAAAAAAAAAAACATGAGTATAAGCTATCACATAAGACTTGCGTTGAATCAGAACTACGAGAAACAGATATATATATATATATATATATATATTTATATAATCACCTCTTATTTAGGAAAAATGTTCTCTTACTTTTCATCTACTATTTTACACAATATTCACAACTAATATAGTGATGGTGAAAATAAAATGTCCATATCTAAAACACGAAAGTGAATGTGAGGGTATCATTCCCATATTATTTTTAGAGTAATGCTAGAGATACAAATTTTTATATAAAAAAATTTACAAACTGTTGATGTGATGAGTGGTTAATGGTAACAAATGAAAGTGATATTAATTTACAGCTTTTTAGATGAAAACCAATAAGCAGCAGGCCACATCACCAATTTCCAAAATGCTGGGAAATAAGCCAAGGACTGTATAATATTACTCTTATTTTTACAATGAAAAGGATTGTAAAGTCTTAAATGAACTCAACCATATATAATAGACTAAAATATTATAAACTTTTTTATAAAAAAATTTACAAACTGTTGATGTGATGAGTGGTTAATGGTAAATGAAAAAGTGATATTAATGGTGGGTTTAGATGAAAACCAATAAGAAGTAGGTCGCATCACCAATTTGTAAAAATATTGTAAAATAGTTGTGACTGTAGTAATATTACTCTTATTTTTATGATGAAAAGGATTGTAAAGCCTTAAATGAACTCAACCATATATAATAGACTAAAATATTATTTTGGTAAAAGGCATTTCAGCCTTAGGCTTTTGATTTAGTAGAAGGATCAAGGATGGGGTTGAGAGAAAGGTGTAAGATGAATAATAGAGACAAAGAAATTAGTTTCATATCGTTACAATTGCACATATGGTTAGCTCTGCAATAGGACATCCTGGCACTGACTATGCTGAAATGTAGCTCCAATAAATCACAATAACTATAAAGCATCATACATGATACATGATAAAAGTATCACTTGTTTAAGGTGATAGGTAGGACATATATATATATATTACAAACATTCTTTGAAAGCTTATTCTAAACCCAATTAATGTTGATCATACATACACAGCTAGCTGTATACTTGTCTATGAAATGATGAGTAAGCTGGACTTCGGCAACTTGCTCCCTTATATTCTTTACCATTCTCTGCTTGGTCAGGAGGCTGCTTCATTATTATAAGCTTCACTACCTTGAGTGCCTTCGTTTTTAATAAGCGGTGTTCCATGTAAAGCATTTGGTTTTGGCTTAGTGTCAGGATCTTCTGATTTGTACTTGTACCATGAAGCCGACAACAGGTAGATTATGAAATTGATGCAGCTGAGGATTGCTAAGAACCAGTAAAATAATTCCAAATTGTTGTCGTTTAAGTTAAGCCCATATATCCATCCTTGTTTGCTTTTAGTTTTTCTTTTGGTGGCAGCATTTACGACATCTACAAGGACACTACTCAAAAAGTAACCAAATGATAGTGATAATCCTGTTAATGAGGTGAAGAGTGATCTCATTCCTGCAGGTGCTTCCTTGTAGAAAAATTCCAATAATCCTATATAAGTGAACATGTCTGCAATTCCAAAAATGCCATATTGGAAGGAGAGCCAAAAGAGACTTGTAGGCTTTAAAGGGTCTTTATGGAATTGGTTCTTTCTCTTAACTTCCACAAAGCCAGCTACAGTCATTGAAATGGCAGAGAGAACTAGGCCAACTCCAACACGCTGAAGTTGCGTGATGCCTGATGGATGGTGGGTGATCTTTCGTGCGAAAGGAACAAAGACCAAGTCATAGATGGGAATGAGAATGGACATGAAAACTAGGGGGATTATGGGAATTGACGGTGCAGGAACCATAATGGAGCCAAGTTGGCGATCCATGAAGTTCCCTTGTATGACCGAGAATGTTTGGAGCTGTGCTAAACAAGTATTCATTAGGATGGTGCTGCCTACAATAGGCATCATTCTAATTAGGATCTTGACTTCCTCTACTTGTGTCACCGTGCAAACAGTCCCTGGTGCAGGGTTTGAGACTTCACAAGCAATTGCGGCCTTGTCTAGGAACCTGGTGCAATAAGTAGAGGATAGTTAAAATACAAAACATTATAATTATGTGCCTTGAAATGTTAACAAAGGCAACCTAACAAATGACCTCATGACTATAAAGAGAAAAGCATGAGTATTGCACCAAATGCTATCCAAATCAGAGCTTTCACTATAAGATTATGCAGCCTTGCACATCATTTTCATCTCAAACTGAAGTGATCATGGTCCTTATTCACTTTATATAAACTTCTACTAAAATTTTATTGTTTTCTAAAGCACTTTCCTTGGTTTATACTTTATTGAGCTTATACTATTGCTTTGTCAAACATGAAAAAAGAAAAAGAAAAAGAATCTTGACTGCCATTTAGCAAACTCAATTTAATAATAGATGACATGTCTTAAATTATTGATCAGCTAGCTTTGCTTTATTTTGAGCATAATTATGTAACATCACCTAAATTGATTGGTATGAGCAATATGTTCCTCATTGGAAATTGTTTCTTTATCATTGATCTCATACAAGTCACCCGGGTTCTCTGGCAATGATAATTTCTGGTTCTTTATTGCCATAACAATAACCTGCAAAAAATCAAAGCCAACAAAATGGTTTCCTATTAGTTGGGGTGATGTGAATTTTTGTGTATGGGCGTGTGTGTGTGAGAGAGAGAGAGAGAGAGAGAGAGAGAGAGAGAGAGAGAGAGAGGGAGACCTGAGTAATCCTTACGATAGAGCTCTCTCCAGGGGTTCTGAGACGGTAGAAAGGCTTACCAATGGCAAGAAAACCAAAGCCGACAAAGGCAGCCACAGTTGATATGAAAAAACCCCAGTACCAGTTATTCTTTGTGCTAACCCACACAATGCCTGTGACACCTATGGCTGCACCAATCGTTATACAGAGCAAGAGCCTGTTGAAATAGCTTGCGAGAGCCTTTGCTTCCTTTGGATCCTTCTGATCAAATTGGTCACCACCAAGTGCAGGAAGAGCTCCCCTAACACCACCTGAACCCAACGCTAACATACACAATGATATGTAGAACATGAATGCTGTACCACCTTTGAGACAGTTTGACTCATGACAAGGTTGTGGGTGCAAATGTTTTGAAGCAGCTTGAATTGTCACCAATGCCAAAGCCTACAAGTGCACATTCCACCACAAATAACTACTAATTGTCTCAAATATAGGTTGAAGATGAGACTCATAATTTTATGTCTGGGTGAAATTGATCTCTAACTTACCAGTACTTCAAGTACTCCAAAAAACAAAGCTGTACCAAGTCTGCTTAAGTATGTGTCTGATATATAGGCACCGATAAGGGTGAGCAAGAATGTTGAACCCATGAAGTTTGTGAGAGTGTTGGCGGCGGTGGGAATATCAAGAAGCATTACGGCGGAAAAGTACTGGACCAAGCTCACCATGTTGGCCACAAAACCCATGTTCTCTAGTGCTGCCATGGCTATATATAGGAAGGGGAGAAAGAGAAACAATTTAGTGGGATATATAATGTGGACATCTTTCATATCTTGATATTAATGCATAAATATAGCAACACATATATACAGGAATGAATTAACTATTGTAAGTGGTATATATTCTTACCAAAAACAAATGTGCAGGCAGTGAATCCTCCTTTTCTTTTGCTCCATGGAATGAGAGTCTCTCCCTGCATGCACAAGATATACATGAAAGACGTCAACAATATATACATATTTTAAAAAAGAAAAGAAAAAAGAAAGAGAGAACTGGGGAGGGGGCTGAAATGGTCACTTTTTCCATGCTGTCAAGTTTGAGAGGTTTGGACAAAAAGGCAGTTTAGAGAGAAATGGTGGTGTAGCTGACAAGAGGACTTGGAGAGCTTTGCTCTTACAGATATATATAGAAATGTGATATACATATAGCATATTAAGGGGGTGGCCTTGAACATGGCTCATAAGATCAAGGCCCTAGTAGATAACGTCCATGGCATTAGATTGATCGCCATCTTGTTATCCACTATGCTAACCTTGTTGTCTTTCTCCCGCTCTCTATCATTGTCACACTCACTCACACACTTTTTTTTTTTTTAATACAAGATAGAAATTTTATTCTATCATAATCTAAGTGTATATGTGTGTGAAAGTTCCCTTCTGGAGACTTAAATTCCGGCCCTTACATCCCACACCCCACAAGCATTTATACTTGTGAAATGACCATCACACAAAGAGTGTGCGGTGGTACTGACACACTTAGTTATTACTAGTTTATGTATCTCGGTTTTTATTATACTTAATTTAGTTCTAAATCATTTGTAATTAAATGCCATCACATACCTTTTGATAAGCCTTGTACAGATAGAAAATTATTAATAGGAGATCATATCATTGGGAACATTGTAATGATGCAAATGGAATTAATTATTGACCAAATTAATACGAATTTATCTCGTATCATTCTTGTCAAGAACTTAATTTGTAACTTAATTAGCACATTTCCAACATAGACATCTAGGATTCAAATTCCTCCACTCCCAACTATTGATATATCAAACCAAAAAAAATCTCATACCAATCTTATATACATATACATATATATATATATATATATATACACACACACATAACATTTGGTTAAAAAAGAAAAGGCTCTCATTGTGTTTCTGCCATTTCAAGCAATATAAAATCATGTCATGATTGCCTGATGTGTTAGTCAAATAGCGTTGTGGGGGTAACATCTTATGTTCACCCTTACAGCTCTGCAAGTTGGACATGTCACGCAACAATCTTTAGGCAACTAGGTAAAGGAGATGCTAGGGCCAAGTTCAAAAAGGTCCCAGTTTGCAGGACAAATACGCTAGCTAATTTCTATGGTTTCCATGGCAACAAAAGGAAGCACATCAACCCCTAGCTAGCTAGCTATGTTGATTATTCAATTAATTATTTCCCTATATATACAGCTGTAGATGATCTTTATCTTTTTTGTCTTTGAATATATCTTACTTAATTAAAAGGTGAATATCCATGGATGTCTCTTTCCCTCTTAAAGTTCCGTTTTCTTCTAGCTATCTTTTAGGCCTTGTTTCTTCTTTCAGTTTGATAATAACCACATGAACCACTACAATTCTCACCGTTATAAGAACATGTTAATTATGATATCTTGATAATTTTAAAATATTTCTAGGATGGAAATCACTTTCGCATGAGCAGGAATATTTTATTTTGTTTGAATGACGACGGATGAAGCTAGGCTCTTTCTTGTTTCGTTTCTGGTCACAATGGTATCATCAGTACTGATACTTCTTCTTGAGTGCTTCACATCAATGCTGTTGCTGTTAGAACAGGCTGTCTTATTGGATCAAATTGGTTATATACAAATACAATGAAGCCCTTTCTATCACTTCTGTCAAAAAAAAAAAAACCTCTAATTGGTCCTGTAACAACGAAAGCCTGTCATAATTCATAAAGATTGTCTGTGCTTTCACCATCAATACCGTGCATGCATTGCATTGTCTATCAATATTATTCTTTTTTATCTTAAAGCAACACTACCACATGTTCCATTGTATTATCATCTTTTTGCTTTATAGAGATTTGCTGTCATCCCTTTCGGCTCTTAAAAGTCTTTACTCCATGCTCTCTCTTTCCTAACTCTCCCTTCTGGCATACTTCTTTTAACCACTACTCATCTTTCATTGATTGTTCTTTGTCCCATACTGAGAAACTTTGTAAAGCCATTATTAGACCTCTAGGAAAGCCAAATAGAAGGCTGCAAGACTTCATATATATAACGAGATGGGTTGTTGGTACTTGGTAGTATTTCTGAAAGACAGTTCCTCTCCAGAATCTTGTGAAACACCCTATCTAGTATCTATGATCATGACCTCGAATGCCAATTGATTGCCAAATTTAAATACCTATACTTAAAGTTGTGAAAATTTTAGTAACTTCAATCAAATTCTGAGGACCAATACGTACGTACTAAACCCAAATGCTCAGTGGATACAGTACATTCTCATGATCAGTTTGGAAGAAACCTGAATGCAGGGCAACAAAATAATATGAACAAAACTACAAATGATACGGCATCTTCTGCTAAGGTCGCTATGGATCCGTTTGGTTAGGAGGATGGAAAAGTAAGAGGATAGAAAATAGAGAGATGATGGAAAAGTTGAAGGATAGAAAAGTTTTTAGTTTTCCTCATTTGTATTTGGTTGAGAGGGTGGAAAAGTGGAAGGATAGAAAACTTTTTGGTTTGATTGAAAATAATGTTTGTATAAATTTACCATCATGTCCCTCTTAAATAAAACAAAAAGTAATACATTATACTTTTAAAAAAAAAATTGTGTATAGATAAAAGTGGACATTTCAAAAAATAGCATAAGAAATCATCCAGAAGTATTTTCTTAAAAAAAAAAAAAATTAAAATTAAAAAAAAAAAAAAAAAAAAAAAAAAAAAAAAGGAAAAGAAGAAGAACCCACCACGTCCTCACAATCATTGGAATGACCAAAGTTTTGATAATCATTGGTAAAGATATCAAAGCATCCTACTTGATGGGTAAGCAAAGACATCTAAATTCTACTTTTTTTGGAAGTCTTTTATTTAGATTTTGGCCTCTTATATATACATTGCTATAGATTTATCGTAATAAATTTGAGAATAATAAAAATGTAGTCATCAAGGGCACTCTTTCTGTGGATGTAAGCCGTTAGGCTAAATCATGTAATTCTCATTTCTTATGCTCTCTTCTTCTCTATATTAATTATTTTATTCTAACATGGTATTAAAGCCACTACTAAACCCTGTAATTTTCATTTCTTATGCTTTCTTATTCTCTATATTAATTATTTTATTCTAATATGGTATTAAAGCCACTATTTTGAGTTTCAGATGTCTCAAGTGTTTCTGTATATAGTCTTTGTTTTTCTAGACATCCGTATGTTGCCTCTATCTTGTGTAGTCAAACTTCTCTATTGCACCTCTCCGACATCCCTCCATTGTTGCTGGAGGAACTCTAATGTTGCTCACCACTACCATTAGTAGTTGCCACTGCGGACAGACCACTACCATCACTGATATTCTAGTATCCAATTATAAAATAGAAGTATTGTTATGCAGATAGCACCCTAGGACTCAAATCAATAACAGTAAATAAGCGAAAATTAAATAACAAGCACACACAAAGAACACAAGAATTTACGTGGTTCGGCAAACTGCCTACCTCCACGGAGACGACGAAGAAATTTCACTATAAAAAAAATAAGGAGATACAATAGTGCACAAGAACACTCTCAAGAAACCCAAATCCCAATACACCCTAACTCTCTCTCACCCACAAGACAAGAAAACACTATTCTTCTTCTTATGCGGCTGCTGCTAGGGTTTTAGGAATTACTCTAATTCTCTCTATGTATTGCCGTTCAACCCAAACCTAATATATATATATATATATATATTATAGGTCGGCTATTACTAGGAATTATATTCCTAGTTGTATTTGGTTTCCTAATACTGCTTGTATTTGGTTTAGATGACCGAATTAGGCTTGGCAATTCAAGCCACACGGGCCCAACAACAACAAATCTCCACCTTGGCTTGAATTGATCAAGCTACACGAGCAAACTCCTCCATCGCCTCCACCTTAGCCCTTAAGGGCTCATAAGCTGCAAACACCAATCAAGTCCAAGCAGTGCTTGAACTTGTTTGTTGGAACTGGCTTTGTTAACATATCAGAGGCATTCTCACTAGTGAGAATCTTCGACAAAGAAATATCACCAGACGAAACCCATTCTCTGATCTTGTGATACCGTACAGCAATATGCTTTGTTCTTGCACGATATACCTGATTCTTTGCCAAATGAATTGCACTTTGACTATCACAATGTAGCACCATGCTATCCTGCTTGAAACCAAGCTCATTAACCAGTCCACTAAGCCAAATAGCTTCTTTTCCTGCCTCTGTCATCGCCATATATTCTGCTTCTGTAGTGGATAAAGCAACTACATCTTGTAGTGTAGACTTCCAGCAAATTGGGCCACTAGCAAACCCAAACACATAGCCTGTCGTGGACTTTCTAGAATCAAGGTCCCCTACATAGTCGGAATCCACATAACCCACAGCTTCTGTACCAGCTCTCTGATCAAATAGGATACCAAAATCACGAGTGCCTGTAAGATATCTAAAGATCCACTTTACTGCATTCCAATGCTCTTTGCCTGGATCTGCCATATACCTACTGACCACACTGACTGCATGAGAAATATCAGGCCTAGTGCACACCATCAAATACATGAGACACCCAACTGCATTCGCATATGGCACTTTAGACATATACTTTGACTCCTTATCTGAACCTGGACATAACTCTGAGGACAATTTAAAATGGGCAGAAAGCAGTGTACTAACAGGTTTTGCATCAAGCATACTAAACCTCTCTAACACCTTCTTAAGATATCCCTTCTGAGATAACCATAATTTACCAGCCCCTCTATCTCGGTGAATTTCTATCCCAAGGATCTTCTTGGCAGCTCCAAGATCCTTCATGTCAAATTCACTACTCAACAAAGACTTCAACTTCATAATTTCTTGCTTACTCTTTGCAGCTACTAACATGTCATCAACATATAGAGCAAGAAATATATAAGAGCCATCAGCAAGTACTCTAAAATAAACACAACAGTCATACTCACAACGCATGTACCCATGTGTGACCATGAATGAATCAAACCGTTTGTACCATTGCCTGGGAGACTGCTTCAAGCCATATAATGATCTCTTCAACAAACAAACATAATCTTCCTTGCCAGGTTCTTTGAAGCCTTCGGGTTGTTGCATGTAAATCTCTTCTTCTAAATCTCCATGGAGGAATGCAGTCTTCACATCTAGCTGCTCTAACTCCATGTCATGCATTGTCACAAATCCTAGGATTACTCGAATTGAGGTGTGCTTCACAACTGGTGAAAAAATCTCATTATAATCAATTCCTTCTCTCTGTGAGTAACCATTAGCCACTAACCATGCCTTAAATTTTTCAGCTTCCTTTTCTGACAATGCTTCTTTCTTGCGGAATATCCACTTGCAACCAATAGCCTTCTTTCTCTTGGGCAATTTCATTAATTCCCAAGTCTTATTCTTCTGTAGTGACTCCATCTCTTCTAACATTGCTACAAGCCATTTATCATTGAAAGTGAATGGATCTCCACCACTAGTTACGAGAGCAAAACTAACCATGTCTTCAAAGCCATATCTCTGTGGTGCTTTGTGAACCCGCTTCTCTCTACCTTTAGCAATTGAATAAGACTCTTCTTGGTGCTGCTGTGGATCAATCTCAACATCACCCTTATCACTGGGTGAACTATTCTCGTCAAACTCCACCTCAACAGTTAATTTCTCCTGTGGACTATCATCACATGTCTCTGCTTCATTTTGTTTCAACATAAAGGCTTCATCAAATATGACATCTCTGCTAGTCATCGTTTTCTTTGAGATTGGATCCCAAAGCCTGTAGCCTTTAACACCTTTTTCAAAACCAAGAAATACACATTTTCTTGACTTCGAATCCAATTTAGAACGCTCTCCACTCTGCACATGCACATAAGCTGGACAACCAAAGATTTTTAGACTCGAATAATCAACTGGTCTACCTGACCAAACCTCTTCTGGAATCTTGAAATCAATGGCTGATGATGGAGATCTATTAATAATGAAGCTTGCTGTGTTAACTGTCTCTGCCCAGAACACCTTAGGCAACCCTGCATTCAATCTCATGCATCTGGCTCTTTCTGCTAAGGTTCTGTTCATTCTCTCTGCAACCCCATTCTGCTGTGGAGTTCCTTTAACTGTGAAGTGACGAGTAATGCCTTCCAATTCACAAAATCTTATGAATTCTTTGGCTGTGTTTGTTTTGACTTCAAACCACTTCCGGAAATGGTTTTCCGTAAAAATGTGTGTTTGGTAAGCACAGGAAAATAGGGTCAACGGAAATTAATTTCCGTTTTGACCAAAAATTCCCCTCTTAAGCCGGAAATCAATTTCAGTTTCTATTTTACCTTCAAATGGATTCCGGAAAACACAGACAAAAAGGGAGAGAGCACACCCCTCCGGCCAGCCAAGCTCCGGCCAGAGAGATTGCACCTAGAGAGAGATCGAACCCAGAGCCCAGAGAGATCGAATCGCACCCTTCGACTCGCCGTTTGACTTCGCTGTTCGACTTCGCCGTTCGACTTCGACTTCGAATCGCACCCAGATCGCACCCTTCGACTTCGCCGGCGAACCCAGAGCCCTTCGACTTCGCACCCTTCGACTTCGCTGTTCGACTTCAACTTTGAATCGCACCCAGATCGCACCCTTCAACTTCGCCGACGAACCCAGAGCCCAGATCAAGCATTTGAGATCGCCGAGAAATGGTTGGGTTTTGATGAATTTGACCGGATTTGATGATTTTTTTTTTTTTGGGTTTTGTTTCTGTGTTTATCTATTAAGAAATGGTATTATATATTTGTTTGGAAGCTGATAAAATGTGAGGAACAAGAAGAAAATGTGTTTTCTATATTATTTTCAGCAACACAACCAAACACTAGAAAATATTTTCCAAAGCATTTTTTGAAATGCAACCAAACACTTGAAAATATTTTCCTTTCCCGAAAATAGCATTTCCGGAAAATATTTATTTTCCGGAAAATATTTTACGGGAACCAAACACAGCCTTTATCTCTATACTCTAGTCCATTATCTGTTCTAAGGTATTTTATTTTCCTGTCAGTCTGATTCTCAACCTGTGCTTTCCACCTTTTAAATATGCCAAACACATCAGACTTATGCCTCATAAAATAAATCCATACCTTTCTAGAGTAGTCATCAATAAAACTGACGAAGTATTGAGCACCGCTATGAGAAAAAACTGATACTGGACCCCAAACATCTGAATGAATGTAGTCAAGAACACCCTTACTTGTATGAGAGCTTGTCTTGAAACTGACTCTATGCTGCTTCCCGTAAACACAATACTTGCAGAAGTCTAGCTTGCATGTCTTCACTCCCTTCAATAAATTTCTCTTGTGCAACTCTAACATACCACGTTCACCAATATGGCCAAGTCGCATATGCCATAATTTTGTGTCGTCAGTGCTAGACTCTATCGGAGTGGTAACTGCAACTCTTCCTACAACTGTGTTCCCAATCAATCTGTAAAGCGTGCTTATTTTCTGTCCCTTCATCACCATCAAAGCACCTTTGGTAATCTTCATGATTCCACCATTTGATAAGTATGAATAGCCCAAATCATCCAATACTCCTAAAGAAATTAAATTCTTTCTAAGATCTGGAACATGTCTGACATTACTAAGAACTCTCACAACTCCATCAAACATCTTGATCTTCACGGTACCAATCCCAATAACTGGGCATGTAGCATCATTACCCATTTGGACCATACCACCGTTGTAAGGCTTATACGTGTCAAACCAATCTTTCTTTGGAGTCATATGATATGAGCATGCTGAATCTAAAACCCAAGATTCCAATAGAACATTGTTACCTGATGAGACTGAGAGTAAATCTGCACCAACTTCACTGTCATCTGATGTTTCTTTAGCAACACTAGCTGATTCTAAGGGCTTCTTTCCATTCTTCTTCTCCTCTAAATGCTCTTTTAACTCTTTACACTGATTCTTGTAGTGCCCTTTCTTGTGACAATAAAAGCATTCTACGTCTTTCTTTGCACGTGATTTAGACTGTGATCTATTCCTATTGGAGTTCCGTCCTCTTGACCTGCTTCTACCCCTATTGCTTGACTCAGACTTTACAATAAGTCCATCAGCCTGAGAACCATCACCATCTTGCTTCATCTTTATGTGTGACAAGAGAGCACTAGTCACCTCCTCGAGTACTATAGTCTCTTTCCCGTACATCAACGTAGTCACTAGATGATCAAAAGAAGTAGGAAGCGACGCTAATAAGAGTAACGCTTTATCTTCGTCCTCATAATTCACCCCAAAACTTGATAGTTGGGTGTTTAACATGTTAAAAGTGTTGAGATGCTCCAACAGATCTGAACCCTCCTTCATATGCAAACTATACAGTTGCTTCTTCACGTACAACTTGTTCGTCAGATTCTTTCTCATATAAAGACCTTCTAGTTTTTCCCAAACCTCCTTTGCGGTCTTTGCTTCTAGGATGTTGTGAATGACCTCATCACCAAGGTTGAGGCGAATAGCGCTAGCTGCTTTCTCATCCATCTCTACCCATTCTACATCCTTCATCGTTTCCGGTTTCTTCTCCTTCCCAAGCAAGGCCTTATGAACTCCTTGTTGAATTAGGAGATCCTTCATCCGCCTTTGCCAAAGAGAAAAATTTCCCTTACCACAAAACTTCTCTACATCATACTTTGTGCTTGACATCTTTACTGTATTCAAAGGATTGAATCCTAACCTGGCTCTGATACCACTTGTTGTGCAGATAGCACCCTAGGACTCAAATCAATAACAGTAAATAAGCGGAAATTAAATAACAAGCACACACAAAGAACACAAGAATTTACGTGATTCGGCAGATTGCCTACCTCCACGGAGACAACAAAGAAATTTCACTATAAAAAAAATAAGGAGATACAATAGTGCACAAG
>JARYZH020002063.1:0-19131 GCA_030021035.2 Notholithocarpus densiflorus | reverse complement strand
GGAGCAATCCAGCATGTTAATCTTCTTCGCCTTCGTGGTTTTTGTGTTGAAGCTTCAAAAAGATTTCTTGTCTATGATTACATGCCAAAAGGTTCTCTAGAATCCCATTTGTTCCAAAACACTTCCAAGATTTTGGATTGGAAGACAAGATATCAAATTGCGATTGGGATTGCTAAAGGGTTGGCTTACCTTCATGATAACTGCAGAGATTGTATCATGCATTTTGACATCAAACCAGAGAACATATTGTTGGATGCTGAATATAATCCAAAAGTGGCTGATTTTGGTCTCGCAAAAATAATTGGACGGGACTTCAGTCGTGTGCTGACCACAATAAGGGGAACTAGGGGCTATCTAGCACCAGAATGGATTTCAGGTGAAGCTGTTACTCCAAAAGTTGATGTTTTCAGTTATGGGAAGCTTCTTTTCGAGATAGTATCTGGTAGGAGAAATATGGACATGCTAGATGGTGATGATGAAGAAATACGTAACTACTTTCCAGCTCGTGTTGCAATTGCGATAAACAAAGGGGAAGACCTTCTGACACTACTAGATCACAAATTAGAGGGAAATGCCATCATGGAAGAGCTAACTAGAGCCTGTAAAGTTGCTTGTTGGTGCATTCAAGATGATCCAAGGGATAGACCAACTATGGGCCAGGTAGTTCAAATTCTTGAGGGAGTGATGCAAGTGGACGTGCCTCAAATTCCTCTATATTTCCAACGCCTTTCAGAAAATCCAATGGTAGCGATTGTTTCTCAAGAGATTGAGACTTCTTCTTCAAGTTCATATTGATGGGCACAAGGTACTGTCTTAACTCTGTCTTTACAATCAGTGCACTCTTTGTAGTCAAAATAATGCTTATCGTTCCTTTAATCTACTGCAAACTATGATAAAAGGCCACTGTTGTTAGAAGCTAAGGAGCCAAGTGCATAAAAGCAAATGTAATTTCGCCCATCACGGGTGCCAAAAGCAATAAAGTGTGCCTCTTTGTTTCTCTTTTGGAGGCTATTTTTCGTTTTCTGTTTTGTACCTGGTATCCAAAAAAAATAAAAAATGTGGCCAAGTGCATGTAGGTGTCTCTACCTGTGACAATTTGTTTGTTGTGTATTTGTTGAGGGACCATGAGAAAACGTGTGAATGTTATTTTAGTACATTATTTTAGTACAATTGGTTGAAGAGGAACTTAAAAAAATTTTAAGTAGAATATAAAAATAGTCACCAGCTCATTGTCAATTTTTTAGACCATTTTTAACATACCATTCTTTCTTCTATTTTCCATGAAATCTGCAAATGATTTTGCCTCATCTTTGCAATCAATCTTTCACCAATCTCTTTGGTCAAACCGAAAATTTTCAATGTTATATCCCAACTTTCACTAAATAAAGAATTTATCATAATACAGTAAAAGCTTTGAGAGCTCCCAAAACCATGCTCAATTTATTCTCTTCGATAGTACATTAGCTCCAGAATGTTAATATTAATATTCAAAACATTACAATAGAATTGAAAGAATGTTCATATTACCCAAAAAAATACAAAATAAAGAGGATTTTTTTTTTTTTTTTGAGAAGAAAAATAAAGAGGAATTTAATTGTAAGAGATACACACACAAATACTCTTGCTGCTTGTTCAACAGCAAATAGGGGACTAAATTAAGTTATTAATCCATTCTTATTAGTTATTACACTATAGACCCATAAAATCTTGAGTGCACTCTTTTGTAATGAAAATGATATTTGTCCATCCGTTATATAATGCTTTTATTGTTCCTTTTATGTAATGCAATTTAAGATAGAAAGACTTCACTGTCCTTAGTAATTATTTTTAAAATACATAGAGTTTCAATTTATAATCATTAGACCAAGACACCAATCAGTTTTTTATATAATATAGAATTGAATCTCAGATTTCTTATTCAACTCCCAGATGGAATTGAATCCCATTCACAACATTCTTAAATTAACCTATCAACTTACACAAGTCATGAAAATAATAATAATAATAATGATAAATTGATAGGCTAATTTAAAAATGTATTAAAATTTTTGTTATGTACCCGGTGAACATTAAAGGTGATTGTTGACCCCTGATCATGGTATTGGTAGGCGGATCCGGATCCTCTCCATTTCTATTTGAAATGGAGAGTGTCCATTTTATAGACAGGATTCGTTTGAAATAAATCTAAGGTTTGAAGCATGCCACGTCAATTAAAATCCAACTGACTTAACTCAGCAAGTTCAACCGGAGTTAGCTGTAAAGGTTAACTCCTCTCTCTGCCTTTCAGCTACCCAAAAAAACAAAAAACTCTCTTTCTTCAAATCTTTCTCTACCCAAAATTCAAAAACTCTCTCACACCATCGCTCAATCTCCATGGTTACAGCTAGCAGCCACTACCTTGGAAGCAACCAGGCCCGTAAGTGCCCACTGAGAGAGACCGCTTCCTACTCCCAAATGCTCCACTGAAGGACCAACTTTCACTGTTGATAGTTGAAGCCCCTGAAACGAAGGCAAGTTCCTCGTTGAAATTGAGGATGACGTAAATTGAGCTGTAGCTATTTCTGGGTCTACTCTCAAATCCCACAAAAACAGAAAACCAGAAATCAAATTAATAAGCCAAGTCTAGAAACCTTTATTGGAAAAGAAGAAGAAGAAGAAGAGCTTTACTTGACCAACCATATCCAAACACGGCTCAGTCAGAATGCTTTATTAAATTTACCTAAAGAAATATGATTAAAAAGGAGAGAATTGAAGAGTATATTCAGGTTCTACTTTCGAACCCCACGAAAAATAAAAACCCAGAAAGCAAATAGCAAAAAGATTTGCTTTCATTGTTCTGACTCCTGAGACGGTAAATAAAAGTCAGTTTCAGTGTGTTTGGTATAGTAGAAATGGGGGATTCGGAACGCAGTGGCTGCTAGCGGTAACCATGGAGAACGAGCAATGGTATGAGAGAGTTTTTGAATTTTGGGTAGAGAAAGATCCGAAGAAAGAGAGTTTTTTGTTTTTTTGGGTAGCTGAAAGGCAGAGAGAAAAGTTAACCTTTACAGCTAACCCCGGTTGAACTTGCTGAGTTAAATCAGTTAGATCTTAATTGACGTGGCATGCTTCAAACCTTAGATTTATTTCAAACGAATCTGTCCATAAAATGGACACTCTCCATTTCAAATAGAAATGGAGAGGATCCGAATCTTTGGTAGGCACGTTATTGGGGTTTGCTTTATTGAATTTGAATTTATGGTGATTGCCGACCCTGATCATGGTAGGCCCATTATTGAGGTCACATATGATACAAGTATGAGGAGAGCAGTTTTGGGCTGAAGAAATCTCTACAATGGTCCTCCGCAAATGGCCCATATTGTAGTTTGAAGATCAAAGAATGTTGTTATTCAACGTGAGTTGTTTTGAGCTGAGAAGGAGAAGGCTCGTCTGAAGAAAGACCAGTATAAGCATGGGACTTGTTTGGTGTAAATAAACCTGAAATGCATGAAAGAGGTAATGGAATGGATGTCACCCAAAAAAGAATATCTTTAAACAAAAATTTACATAAAGGTTCCAAAGACATCCATTGTAAATAAATTAAAAAAGAAACCCCGAAATTTGTATTTTTAAAAAATTGTACAATGATAAATTGATAATGGACTTTTTAAAAAAGAAAACTATAAAAGTAAATTTGTACTCTTTCTCTCACCTTCAATAATGCTCCCAACATGGTAGTTGGTAAAATAAATGTTAATAATATCTTCTTCTTTCTTTTTCTTTTTTTTGAGAAACCTAATAATATCTAAATTTAAAAACCAAATTAGTAATTTTGCAACCTTTATTTACCAAAAAAATTTGCAATCTCAAAAAACAAGAATAATGGTTTTCAAAACCAAAAATTAGATGTAATAAAAAACTAAATAAATATTATGTATTTGATTTAATTATTAAAGAATCTTACTTAAAATTATCAGCTTAGGCCTCGAACTATGTTGAGTGGACCTTGGAATAATATTAACAATACTAAATAAAATACTACACCACCGCGCACCCTTGGTGCAATGGTCACTCTACAAGTATAAATGCTTGTGGGGTGTGGGGGGGAAGAACCGAGGTTCAAGTCTCCAGGAGGGAGCTTTACACACATATACACTTAAATTAGGCTAGAGTAGAAATTCTATCTTGTATAAAAAATAAAATAAAATAAAATACTACAACATGTCCTAAACTCTCTAAATACAAAATATGCTTCAAATATATTATTTATATAATATCTAAAAGCTAAAACGTAGTATTTATTATTAGTATTCTCTTTTTGAGCCACACCAACGTAGTATTTCAGTTTATATCTTTTCACTAAAAAAAATGTCACATTTCGGTCCACTTCGGTACATTTGGTCCAATTCAATCCATTCCGCCCACTTTGGTCCAATTAGTCCATTCAGTCTACTTTGGTTCACATTGGACCAGTCTGTCCACTTCAGTCTATTTAGGTCCAATTCGATCTTTTTCAATCCAAAATTTCATTTTTTTTTTTCAATTTTTGGCTAAAAATTCTTTTTTTTTTCTTAATTTTTGGGTTGAAAAGTAAGAAATTTTATTCTATTTAGGCCAAACTTTAGGCTAAAAAATAAAAACAAAATGGGCATTAGAAATTAGAGGTATGGCCCAAAAAATCAATAAAAAAGATATATATTTAAAAGATTGCCTTAAAATTCAAGTTTTGATAATATAGACATTATACTTATATTTGAATTAAAAAATTACAACTTTAAACTCATATATATAATAATTTAAATATAATGTAACACATTATATGTGTTCCATTGAATGGCGGGTATAGATTTTTTTTTTTTTTTAATTTTCTTGGATATGTTATAAAATTAGTCATTGTTGTTGAATGAAAAATATATCATTTTTTCCTTCACATACCACTTATAAAAATAAATAAATAAATATTTTTAAATAACACATGCACTATTTAATCTATAGATTATATATTTATAAAATAATTGTATTATATTTTTCCACGAGCAGAGTGAGTTTGCGACTTGATTTTTAACAATTGGTGTAGAGTACAAACTTTGAGTTTGTAAGTGTTAACGTGTATAGTGTTGTGGGCTTTAGGCCCAACTAGATTACTTGTATAGCACACATTCTTGTACTACACTCTTACTTGTACTGCGCTCATATGCCTCCTATATAAAGGCACTCATGTATATTCTTGTGTCTTGCAGTCTTGTTTTGTCAGTATTTTCCGCTGCCTCAACTTCTGTGGTCAGTAAACCCTTTCAGTGCCCTCTGCCGACTGCCCCGCCGCCGTCAGAGGTCCTCAGGGTTGAATCTCCACCGCCAGAAGCTCCTCCTCCACCGCCAAAACCACTGCCATCGTCGGATCTGTCACCTCTGACCTCCGATTAGGACATAAGACCCATCACCGTGTAGCTTTTCAATCCCTCTACACAACGCCGCCAGTTAAATCCTCATTTGACCATCCACGAGCTGCCACGCGCCGGTCAAAGTTACGGCCAAATTTTCCACGCGCTCCACGTGCCACCAGGGTTGCTCCGATCTTGTTGCCTCCGCCACCATCGGACTCTTCTTTCTCCGATCTACATTTTCGGAAAAGAATTGGCTTCATCAAGTAGCTCACGCGCTTCCACACGCCGCTGGTATATGCTGCACAGTTTTCACACGCCTCACGTGCTGTCTGTGCTGTCTCACGCACAACACGCGCCAACAGCTCTGCCACGTCAGCCCTAGCTGATGTCATCGTCTTGTCATTTGCTGACGTCATCTCCCAGTCAGCCTGCTAACATCATCCATTGACTTGACAGCATTGAACGTTGACTTCCATAGTTAACTTTGACCAGGGTTGACCGTTGACTTTTTTGCCTGAGTTGACTTTAGCAATCCGGGTGCTCCTTACCCAGTTTTTCGCAAAGATTTCATTTTTGCAGTCTATTTTTGCATATTTTGCTTCTAAATGAAGAATAAGGACAAGTCTTCTTCCTTTTGCAACAATCATCGCCGACAATCCAGCAAACGTTTTTGCAATTTTTGTAAACGTTTTGGCCACAGTATTAAGACTTGCTATCATCGCAACAAATCAACTGTTTCAATTTCTACTGCTACTATTGCTAACACTAAGAGTGTCCAACCAATGGCTCCCGTCTCTGCACAGTCTCAGTCTTCTAGATCCACTTTCACCATTTCCAGAGATAACCTCATAAACATCATCGCTAATGCCATTCGTATGGTTGGTAATGCATCTTATTCCTTTTCTCTCTCAGCTTTATCTGGTATGTCTCCTACCTCTTGGCTTATGGATTCTGCTTGTTGCAATCACATGACACCTCACTCGTCTTTATTTTCTAAACTTAAACTTGCACCACACCCTCTTAATATTCGCACAGCAAATGGTTCCACAATGTCTGGTCATAATATAGGTTCCGTTTCAACCTCCAACCTCTCGGTTCCTGGGGTCTTTAATGTTTCTGACCTTTCTTACAATTTATTCTTTGTGGGACAATTAGTTGAGTTGGGTTATTGCATTATCTTTTATTATTCTGGGTGTATTGTATAGGATCCAAGGACGAGACAGGAGCTTAGGACTGGTCCCAGAGTTGGGCGTATGTTTCCCGTGGACAACCTTCATCTTCCACTTGTTGCTCATGTTTCTGTTGCTACAGCTGCTGTAGTTTCTTCTGTTCCTTCCCTTGCACTTTGGCATGCTCGACTTGGTCACGCATCTTCCTTTCGGGTACAACAATTGGCTACTAGAGGTTTGTTAGGTTCAGTGTCAACAAAAAATTTTGATTGTGTCTCATGTCAATTAGGAAAACAACCAACTTTGCCTTTCAATACTAGTGAATAAATATCCACTGATATCTTTGACCTTATTCATTCTGATGTTTGGGGGCCTTCTTCTGTCTCTAGTATTGGTGGGTCTCGATATTTTGTTGTCTTTGTTGATAATTACTCTCGCTATAGTTGGATTTTTAATATGAAACATCATTCTGAGTTATTGCAAGTATATTCAAATTTTGCAAAAATGGTTGAAACTCAGTTTTCCAAACGCATCAAAAATTTTCGATTTGATAATGCTCTTGAGTACACTCAATATGCTTTCCAAGCTATTTTGCATTCCTATGGCACTGTTCATCAACTAACTTGTCCAGGTACCTCTCAGCAAAATGGTAGAGCCGAACGAAAACTTCATCATATTTTTGACACTGTTCGTGCTCTCCTTCTCTCTGCCAAAGTTCCTGCTCCTTTTTGGGGCAAAGCTGCTCTTCATGCTGTTCATACTATTAATCGCATTCCAAGTCCTGTTATCCAAAATCAAACTCCATATGAGCACCTTTTTGGGTCACCTCCAAACTATCACCACCTTCGCTCCTTCGGTTCTGCTTGTTTCGTTCTTCTTCAGCCACATGAGCATAACAAACTTAAGCCTCGGTCAAGGCTTTGTTGTTTTCTTGGCTATTGCGAAACTCAAAAGGGGTATCAGTGTTATGATCCTGTCTTTCATCGTCTTCGTATTTCCCGCAATGTTGTCTTTTGGGAACATCGCCTCTTTGTCGAGCTCTCTCACTTCCGTGCCTCTCTATCTTCCTCCTTTGTCTTAGATCTTTTTCTAGATGAGGCACATATTCCTTCTGTAGCTGCTCCTGATCCTCCTGTAGTTGCTCCTAATTCTCCTATAGACTTCTCTGTCCAACCACCAAATATCATTGATCTCTTTCCTAGTTCACCCTTTAATGAACAAGTGGAAGATGAACAGGTCGAAGACGAGCTACCTAACCCCAACCCTGAGCTTGGGTCCCCTGCTTCTGCTTCGGCTGAAGATCTTGCACAAGACATTCCACCTCGTCACTCAACTCGGGTAAGATCCATTCTTGCACATTTACTTGACTATCATTGTTACACTGCCCTTGCTACACTACACAAGCCTCACACCTATCGTGAGGCTTCCACTGACCCTTTATGGCAGATTGCAATGAAAGAGGAACTTGATGCATTATCAAAAAATCATACTTGGGATTTGGTGACACTCCCCCCTGGAAAATCTGTGGTTGGTTGTAAGTGGATCTACAAGATTAAGACTCGCTCTGATGGGTTCATTGAGCGCTACAAAGCTCGTCTCGTTGCAAAAGGTTTTACACAGGAGTATAGGATTGATTATGAAGAGACCTTTGCTCCAGTTGCTCGTATCTCATATGTTCGTGCCCTCTTAGCTGTTGCTGCTGCCAGTAAATGGGACCTTTTTCAGATGGATGTCAAAAATTCATTCCTTAATGGGGATTTAAGTGAAGAAGTTTATATGCAACCTCCTCTTGGTCTCTCTGTTGACTCCAACAAGGTTTGTCACCTTCGACGTGCACTTTATGGCCTTAAACAAGCTCCACGAGCTTGGTTTGCCAAATTCAGCTCTACCATCTCTCGCTTGAGTTACATGGCCAGTCATTATGATTCTGCCTTATTTCTTCATCGCACTCACAAAGGCACTATTTTACTTCTCCTGTATGTGGATAATATGATCATAACTGGTGATGACCTCAGTGACATTTAAGAACTCAAGGATTTTCTCAGTCAGCAGTTTGAGATGAAAGATCTTGGACATCTCAGCTACTTCTTGGGTCTTGAAATCACTCATTCTACAGATGGACTTTATATTACTCAAGCCAAATATGCCTCTGAACTCTTGTCTCAAGCTGGACTCACTGATAGCAAGACTGTTGACACTCCAGTTGAGCTTAATGCACATCTGACTCCCTTAGGGGGAAAACCATTGTCTAATCCCTCTCTTTACAGACGCTTGGTTGGCAGCCTAATTTATCTCACTGTCACTCGTCCAGACATTTCCTATGTTGTTCACCAGATGAGCCAGTATCTGTCTGCTCCACGATCGACTCAATATGCTGTTGTTCTGCGCATTTTTCAATACCTAAAGGGCACTCTCTTCCATGGTCTTTTCTACTCTGCTCAGTCTCCTCTTATTCTCCGTGCATTTTTTTATGCTGATTGGGCAAGAGATCCCACTGATCGCAGGTCCACCATTGGTTATTGCTTTCTTCTTGGTTCTTCTCTGATTTCTTGGCGAAGTAAAAAACAAACTCATGTGGCCCGCTCAAGTACTGAAGCAGAATATCGTGCCCTTGCTGATACCACATCTGAGCTCCTTTGGCTACGATGGCTTCTTAAAGACTTAGGTGTGTCTACATCCTCTACTATTCCTCTTTATTGTGACAACCAGAGTGCCATTTATATTGCTCACAATGATGTCTTCTATGAACAGACTAAACACATCGAGATCGATTGTCATTTTATCCGTTATCATCTTGTACGTGGTGCTCTCAAGCTGATCTCAGTCTCCTCTAAAGATCAATTTGCAGATATCTTCACCAAGTCACATCCTAAAGGACGCCTTCGTACTTTGGTTGACAACCTCAAGTTAGTCTCACATCCATCTTGAGTTTGAGAGAGGCTGTTAACGTGTATAGTGTTGTGGGCTTTAAGCCCAACTAGATTAATTGTATAGCACACATTCTTGTACTACACTCTTACTTGTACTGCACTCATATGTCTTCTAGATAAAGGCACTCGTGTATATTCTTTCATTGAGAAATACAATACTATTGCATTCAGTATTTCTAACAGTAAGACTTGCAAACGTGATGGTAGAGCTCATTCGTGGCTGGAGTTTTTGTATTCACTTTGAGGCAAAGCCCATTGGTGCTGAGAACACTGATGATACCTTGGAAGACCTTTGAAGGTTTCTGTTTGAGGACCTAATGTGTAACATTGATAAAGTGTGGCCTCGTTCTTGTCGTATACTAAAGCCAATGGAGGTCATGGAGGGTGGACCTGGTGGTGAGGTCGTTGGTTCAGATTCTGAATATGGCTCTGGATATTAAACTCAAGAAAGCTTTATTGTAATTTGGGCCTGGAGAGAATTGATTTATCCTTGTTCTATTTTTCTTTTTCTTCTTCCAGGTGCTGTGTATTTGATGTGACAGTTACTCTCCTCGCAAAATAGACTGAAATAGTTTACCACGGTATTTTTTGTTACTGTGTAAGTATGATTTGGGATATACGGATTTGTTTTATTACTTGGTTTTTCTTGGTAGTGTATAGTTTGCGTAGTAGTTATGTACTTGTGTTGCTTTGAAGTGATGTAAATCATGTTTACTTAGAATTGAATGCACTTGCTTGGATAACCTAGTTAAGATAACTTAGTGACGTCCTATATATAGACTCAACCTACCTCGAAGTGAAATTTAACATCGATCAAACAATCATATTAACTGTCCAGATAATAGAGCTGAAAATGAACTTGGGTTCATGAGCAAAGCTACCAAACAAATGAACAATTGAGTAGCTAAGCTTGTGATTTTTGGTATAATAAATAATACGACTTGGTCTCTCTCTCTCTCTCTCTCTCTCTCTCTCTCTCTCTCTCTCTCTCTGAAGTAAAAAAGTTAAACACAAAGGTGAATTTAAACAAATTATTGATGACCTTTTACTTGTGGATCTTGTTGGAGTTGAAACTTTCTTTGCAATTTGGCTACTCCCACTACTACCGTCACATAAATTTTGTCAGTCATGTTGCACAAGAAGCGGAAATAAGTATGCCTCCAGGATCTATTGAGCAGTAAAGAGCCCCAAAAAATCCAAAACCCTGTAATGAATCCAAGTCCCATGCTTAAATAAAATGATGGTATTTGGAAGCCACCCTGCTCTTCTTTTTGAACGACTTGGTTTTCTTCGTCTCCTTTTACATTGCTACAATGTGGATCTCCAAATGATTCATTGCCAGAGCATATGTTTGAAAGCGGAGCCCCACAAAGTTGAGAATTCCCCATATAGGATGAGCTATCAAATGTACCGAATTGGGCATACATGCGTGGAAGTCCCCCAGACAAGTTGTTATGTGACACATTAAAGACTTCAAGGTAGTATAAAGCTATAATGCCCGGTGGTATGGTGCAGGAAAGGTGATTCAATGATAAATCAAGAGCCTCTAATTCTGTCATCCCAACGATGCTTGGTGGTATGGGTCCGACCAGATGATTACTTGACAATTTCAAAGATAGCAACGCGGTAAGGCTCATAAGTTCTTTTGGAATCTGTCCTGACAAGTTATTGGATGAAAGGTCAAGTAATCTAATGAAAGGAAGAATACGTCGGAATGTTTGCTCGGAAAATAAGACTGCGAGATTGACACTATCAATATAGGTCGTATAAGGATAATAGATGAAGGAGAGGGTGTCCTTAACGGAAGTCATGCCAACAAACACGCATTGAGGGATAGTGCCAGATAAATTATTTGAAGCAAGATCCAAAATTTTCAAATAATTGAGTTGGCACAGCAGCAAGGGAATACTTCCATTGAATGCATTAGACCTTAGTTGAAGAATCATCAAATTTTGTAAATGTTCACCAATCCATGCTAGTATATTACCCCATAACCGGTTTTTGGCTAGACCTAGAACAATCAAGTCATTGCAATTCTTCAACGAGAAAGGAACTTCTCCAGAGAGTCTATTGTGGTCCAATCGCAGTGTCTTGAGACTTATTAATTGGCCAATTGAGTTGGGAATTTGTCCCGAAAGATTGTTACTCGCTAAGTTTAGAATGATCAATTTGTGCCCATATTTCCAACAGTCTGGAATCTCTCCCGATAGATTATTTTTGGATAGATCCAAATAACTCAAAGAGTTATTTACAGACAATATTCCACACAAGTGTGAAATTGGCCCAAAAAATGAATTTGCAGCTAGAACCAATATCCTTAAGTTGGCAGTGAAGTGAGGCAGGGGACTCTGAAAGTAATTTGAACTCAAATCTAGTAGTGAAAGTTGAAGTTGCGAAGAAAAATCTGGCACAGATCCTTTGAGCTGGTTGAAAGACAAATTCATATACTTTATCTTGGAAGAAAGATTCCAAAACCAATCTGGCACGACACCTGCAATTCCGGCATTAGAGATATCAATGGAAGACAAATTCTTTTGTGATTGAAGCCATTGTGGAAATTGCGGGCCTATTAGGCAAGACCCCAAGCCTATGGTTTCAAGTTGAAAAGGTGGAATCCAGCTTGAACTCACATTAAACACCAAATAGGTCCAATATGAAGAAGGACCAGACTCCCATCCATTGTAAGAAAGATCTAACAACTGCAAGCTACTGAAGTTTAGTAAGTGAGCTTCCGTGATATTACCCTCCAAGCAATTCCGTGACACATCCAAGACAACCAGTTGTGAGAATTGTGCTAGACTTTGCTCTAAGGGCCCATTCAATCGATTTTCAAAAAGATACAACTCTCTCAATGAAGAAGAACTATTTAGCTGCAGGCTTTGTTCTTGAGACAGGCCTAAAGTTAATGGTATTGGACCTTCAAGGTTATTCTTTGAGAGATCAAGAGAGATGAGAGAAGTCAGGTTCCTGAAGCCATTTGGGATTAGACCTTGTAATTGACATCTTGAAAGATTAAGGTAAACAAGACTATGGCCAATGTCAAACAACCAATCTGGTATTGCAGAATTGAAATTATTCAACGAGAGCTCAAGGATTTTAAGAGAGGTAAAATTCACATGATGCAAATTTTGAGGAAGATTGTCAAGGTAACAAAAGAATAAACTTAACTCTACCAGAGATGGTAGCAAATTTATTGCATTAAGCCAATCCTCTGCGTTGCTAAGATCAACACCCCCCAGATCAAGAACTTTCAAAGAAGAAAGTCTATAAACCCAATTGAGGTTTTTAGCTCTTAAAGAATGGCCACTTCCACTCAAATCCAGAGACTCCAAGTGTGAGAGGTTTCCAAGAGAACTAGGAATTGTTCCACGAAAATTGGCATCAGATAAGTTGAGATATTCTATATAATGAAGAGAACCAATAAACTCTGGAATTGAAATATAGTTGAAATTATTTTGGCTCAAGTCTAGGTACCTCAGATATGGTAGTTCAAGGAAAGATTGATTTATCTCACCTTGCACTATGTTGAATGGGTCTCGACCGTGGAGATCAAGGATGGTCACATGACCAGTTGCGTTGTCACATCCAACTCCTCTCCATTTGCAGCAATCTTCTTTGGCCGTCCATGAAAAGAAGGGGTCTGATGAAGCACTCTCCTTAAAGCCTTCTTTGATCTTGAGAAGAGCTTCTTGCTCACTGTCCATGCACGGTTCCACACGAGTCAAAGCCATTTCCATGCAGTGAAGCCCAGTGATGTAAAATAGTATTGGAATAAACTTACTTCCTTTTATCTTCATGATCATCACTGCACTTGAAACTGCCAGCTATGGGTACAAAATGAAAGAAAGTTCGCAAAAGAAAGTTGCAAGCCAGTAAATAGAATTGGCTATGTCGAACTCTTTTTGCAGTGGTATTTTGTTGAATGAATTCTTCATGTCATATTCCTTCTTTTTTTTCTTTCTTTTTCTTGTTTGTTTTTTTATTAACAATTACGGCAAAAGTTCTATCACATTAATTTGTTGGGCAGAAACTCCTTTGATAGGGAAGTATGAAAGTGACAAGAAAATTTTATAATTTTATGAATTATAATCTTATAACTTATTCTTTTAGTTTACAAAATTCTTATTCACAGGCGATTAAAATTTTCATTCAATTTTTAGTATGGGATTATCGCTGATGTATCTCTGTCTAATTGTTCTTAATGTTAGGGCACATTTGGTGTTCTCAATGAAAATTAAGTTAAGAACAAAAACTTCATATTAGTGAGAATAAAATCTATACTACTAATAACAAGAATTTGTGAATGTATAAAGCTATTAATGATGGCTTTAAATCCTAAGGGATTAACTAAGTGGTTTTTAAGGTCACTTGATATCTATGAGATCCTGAATTCGAAACATTTTGCCAACATCTTGGAGCCACCTTTAAGGGATTCCTCATTGTAATAACCTAGTGTGTCTAAGTTGGGGGAATGTATACACCTGAGAAAATAGTCAGATACTTAAAATTTTTTGAATATGCTCGTTTGTCAACAAAAAATGATGTCTTTAGCACTTAATTACCTACTTAATTGTATCAAAATGGAATATACTTGCATACATATTTTGTGGGATTTGTGTACATCATCTTACCCAGTTTGTAAATAGTTGCAATTTGGTTCTAAATATGTATAAAAAATATGATGCGAAGCATTGTATTTCCATCCAGTATCCAAACATAGCTATGAATGTGATGAGATGTATAAGTTCGTAGGTGTGATTTTTTTTTTTTTTTTTTTTTGGGGAGGTACCTCATCACACTCTTAGGTGTTTTCATGATTGGTAATGACATTAATCTTAGTGACAAAGCATAAACCTTGAATTGAGACTAATGAAAAAATATATTATCTTAAAAAATAATTGAAAAACCTCTGAGCACATGTGTAGTGCATGCAAAGGTTTTATAATGCATAAATATTTCCTAGGTGTTTCAGTTTTTTTTTTTTTTTTTTTTTTTTTTTTTAAATCTCACTAATAAATACATGAACTCCAAATTTAGATGAATGGAAATAAAATAGAGAAGTCTCTATGCATGCGCAACACGCGTGTGAAGAGACTAGCATACTATAATATAGGATAACTATATTCTTATCATACTAGTGTTTGTAAAATTTTAATAAAATCTAATATATGTATTTAACCGATTAAAACTGTATTTTTAATATATATATATATATATAATTGTTTGATTTAACAACTAAAATTCTAGGTTTTTTTTTCTTCTAAAAAAAATTATAGGTTTCGGTCGTTGTAGAAAATTTTATTTATTTAGGTTTTATTTTTATAATTATTTTATTTCTGAAGATATATTAACTTTTAAAGTTATTTCGCACATTTGGGTAGATAGTTTTTTTTTTTTTTTTTAGAATAGTTAATCATAAGAAATTAACAACTATTTCCCCTAATTGAGAGTTTAATCAAATCATCGAATAACTTTATAACTACATGAAATGAATAGCAATTCTATTGTAGAATTTATTATTGCGTATCAAATATGTCCATAATGCATTCATATTTGTGCTAAATTTATTCGAATTTCTTCGTGATTCTGAATGTTGACAAGCTGGAGATTCCTGTTCAGAAACTAAGTTATCATCAGCACTAGAAAGTCTAGTCTTGTATTGGAAGTATTCTATGAAGAAGCTTCCCCCTATTAATTAGTAGTTGATTTGTTTGCACAGAAGACAAGTCTTGTATTGGAACTTGGAAGTCTTCTATGGAGAAGCACAGAAATTTCCACGAAAACATTTGTGAAATTAGAGAAATTATTAGTTCTATTGGGAGGATTGCTGAAATAGTCTTTTGGTCATTCTAACTAAGTATCTTAAACCAAAGAATTACATAACACGTTCCTATAGTAATAATAATAATAAGATACATGTGGAGAAGGAATAGTACCTAAATTAGGGTGCGACACGTCTTTGTGTTTTGCTTTTAGGCTTGATTCTTAAACCAGAGTCATTGTCATTGTCATTCTAGTTGCTGCAAATTACTCTGATTTTTTTTTTGATGGAAAGGAAAATTTATTGAACAGAGAACCAAAAAACAAACAAAGGCTAGCTTAGCCTTTCCTTCCTAATTATAGAAGCAAAACAAGGAGGACAACTACCCCAATTAAAAGAACCAAAAAAATTACAAGCCAGAGACCACTTAGCTAGGGAGTGAGCTGCCATATTAGCTAGCCTAGGAACCCAAATGACAGACACATTAGAATAAGATACAAGAAGAGACTACATGTCCGCTAGGATTGAAGCAATTCTCCAAGGCGGGGGCAGCATCAGCTCATGACTAGCATCCTGACAAATCTTAGAATCTGTCTCAATAATAACATTTTCTGCCTCCATCTTTGCAGCCAAAGAGATAGCCCATCTCATAGTTTCAGCCTCTGCCTGGAGAGGGAAGGTGGTTTTCGCTTTTTGAGCTCTCTCTCTCTCTCTCTCTCTCTCTCTCTCTCTCTCTCTCTCTCTCGTCATCCTGATGAATGGTCTTATTCTTTTTCTGTCGAATGGAAATTTTTGTTATCTGTGATGATGCGTGTTAATTCTTTGACTCATACTTTGGGGCAAAATTTGCTCAACAATACATTTTCTGGAAAAAATTCGGTGGCTGTTTTTTTTGAAAATCGAGTTTGTGAAACTCGAGTTCCAACCCAAAATTGAGTTTTTTAAACTCGACTTAGGCCTGAACTTGATTTATAAAAAAAAAAAAAAAAAGGTGGAACTCGAGTTCCATTTTAAAAAAATAACAGAACTCGTGTTTCCTACACTCGAGTTCCACTTGGGTTATTTTTTTAAAACCATGGAACTCGAGTTTACTAAACTCGAGTTCCACCTTTTTTCTTTTTTCTTTTTTAATCAAGTTCAGGCCTAAATTGAGTTTGAAAAACTCGATTTTGGGTTGGAACTCGAGTTTCACAAACTCGATTTTCAAAAAACAGTCCAACTTACTAAATAACTTCAAACGCGTGCTGTCTATCTAATAGTTTTCTGAAAAAATGCTGTTGAGCAAATTTTGCCCATACTTTGGTTGTTTTAGGCATTAAAATTCCTGTTTTTCTAGGGTGCCCCACATCCCGACTTGTGTGGAGGGAGATGATCTGGTCACTCAAAGTTTGTATTCCTCCCTTTGATTTCTTCTACAATATGGAGTTTTGAGGAGGATAAATACAAATTCTTCCACAAGAAACGTGCATAGAAACATCATGTCTTTCAATATTATGGATCAAGAAGGCAACTACTTTGACAAAAAAACATATTTTTTAGTTGCTTCTGTTGCCTACCATTTGTTGCTAGATTGTAGTATCAAATGCTGAGGTTCTTCCTCAAGAGGAGCACTGGTTCAGAAAAGCATTGCAGAGCTTGACAGAGTTGACACATAAGTATAACACAGAAAATCAAATAAAAGTTTCAATCAGCTTTGAGGCAGCATTTGTTATTAACAGCAAGACTATGGTCATTGTTAACATATTCATTCATCTTCTTTCTTGTTAATTTCTCTCTGTTGCCTCTTAGCGTTTTCTAATTTAGATTCTCTCCATTTGTTATAAAAATGGAGAACCATTTCCTAATCCTGATAATTAGGCCTCCAAAATCTCTTGCAAATGGTTGAGTTCAATTGATTGAAATGACCACTCACCACCTGAATAGTGAATACTTAAAGATTCATTTTCAATTAAATTGATTGGGAAAAACAATTTCCAAACCCAGTGACTAATGAAATTTACCACCTGCTGTCCATGCATGATAAGAAGCTAGATTGGTAAACCAGAACAATTGCCACTTAACAATTGGACGAAAACACCAAATAGCTATCTTGAGTTCTATTCTAATAGAACTTTCTCATTTACTCCATCAATGAAACCTCCCAGTTATTTATGGCCTAAAGATTGAATAAAAATTCAAATAATAACAAACAAAGAAAAACTAATTAACTGTAAGCAAAAATTGGGAAAAAATGCATTCCAAACAACAACAAAAAACAAGCAAATGTCGGCCAAGAGCTCTGTAGTTCAATTGTCACCTCTTAATGTTTTCAACAAAAATGTTCAGAGTTTCATGCCCACTGCTCCATCCTATACTGCTATACAACTGCTCTTCCCTTCCACCATTTCCATTTGCAGTTGCATGTCATCGGTTAACTAGAAAAAGTCCAGAATTCAAAAACATAATTTTTTTTAAAAAAATTAAAGGTAATTGCACAGCTCTTAAATTAATTTTTTTCCCACATCTAAAGAGCGGGACCAAAGACTTGGAGATGTCAACAGTCAACAGTTTGGTTTGGTCAAGTGCCTAATGTAATCGAAGCCTACAACTCTCACATACTAAATTGATTAGACATTATCTTTCTTCTCCCAAAAAAAAAAAGAAAGAAAAAGGAAAGAACATAAAACTCTCACTTGACTCTTGATATGATTTTGCTCTACTCCAAGCAACTAAATTCTACAACCCTCACATACTAAGTTCTACAATTGCAGTATGGCGCAAAGCAGAAGCCAAAAGCAGGAAAGCTACACCCCAGGCAAGAATTCATGGTCTTATTTGGCTATACTCCACCTCATCATGTCAATTAAAGCCCATCTTGTCACTGCATCTGATACCATGTACCCAGGTCAGTCTCTAGCGTGTAACCAGACCCTTATTTCAAAAAGTGGAATTTTTGAGATGGGTTTCTTTAAAGCAGGTACGTCTCGTCACTATCACCTAGGCATATGGTATAAAATTGTATCAGAGTTTACGGTGGTTTGGGAAGCTTATGGTGCATTCTCGGACCCAATACTACAGTTTTCTGAGGATGGTGTCTTGTTTTTAACAGAAAAAGGAGGTGTGCCTTCTGTTTTTCCAGGCAACCTCGGTTCTTTTGGTTCTGCCATTGGGATAGGGGTGCTACTTGACAACGGAAATTTTATTTTAAATAGTAAATTTGATAATACTGTATGTATCAGACTTTTGGGGATGCAACCAATACATGGCTGCCAGGGACTGCCTTCAAAACACATACAATCCTTCAAAACACATACAATTTTCGATGCAATTTATCATACATCTTCTCCGTTTCTAACTGTTGAGCCTTATTCTGCTGCATTTTTAGTAAAAGATGGAACGGGTTATTTGGCATTATCTTATTATAAAGATTATTATCACCATGGGTATAAGTATGGTAGGGATCTGTCTGCAAAAGAATTGACTAACCAATACGTTAACGTATCCTATGTTTCCAATGATAATAGTGAAAGCTATTTTATATATTCTGTTGTTTCCCCTTATAAGTTCGCAAGATTTGTTTTGAATGTCACCGGGGAGTTCATTCTCTATGTATGGAACAATGATTTACACCAATGGAATTCAGTTTGGAAGACACCTCCGAATCGTTGTGAGATTTTGGGTATCTGCGGGGACAATGGCATTTGTAATGAGTGGAATTCACCTCTTTGTGATTGCCCCAAAGGATTTAGACCAAAAGATCCAAGGGAGTGGGACTTACTTGAGTACACAGGAGGGTGTCAGAGAAGCAAGCCTTTAGAATGCTCAGATAACAAGTTCCTCACGATGCCTAATATGCGCTTTGTAGAAGCAGCAGAATATCCGGTCGTCAAAAATGTTGAAGAATGCAAATTAAATTGCTTAAGCAATTG
>JARYZH020002062.1:0-19137 GCA_030021035.2 Notholithocarpus densiflorus | reverse complement strand
TCTAGGACATATCTAAAGCATCAAGTTTTACTTTTGTCATTGAATTTTATCTATAGCTATGACCTTAATGGATAAGATGCCAACTCTTGTTCTTACACAATACTTTGTATGCAGCTCTATCCGAGGTACCTATCTTGAAAAGGCAAGAGCATTAATGACCTGTTTGGATTGAGGGAAGAGGGGGGGAGCAAGGGGTTGGCCGGAAAAAAAGGTTAATTTTCGGCCAATTCTACTTTACTCCCCTTTCCTCCCTCTCAATCCAAACGAACCAAAGGAAGTATGAAATACTGCAGCAGTTAGTTATAACTCTGAAGAGAGGAATGGGAATTGGGTTTTGTTGTAATGGCACAAATGGTCATCCTAGTATCAGCTCTAGTGACTAGTGGAGAATCCGCATATGAAGAGAATCATGAAGGCTTCTGTAGCCAAGACTTTCACTACAAAAAACTGGACCTATATAGGTACTAAAAATGCCACTATAGGCCCATTTTGGCTATAGTGGCGTTTACCAAACGCCACTATAGCCTTTTTCAAAAATAAAAAAAATTGGTCTATAGTGGTGTTTATAAACGCCACTATAGGTCTGTAGTGACGGTACAATAGTGGCGTTTGTGAAACGCCACTATAGCAAAAAAAACCAAAAAAAATTGATTACCAGAAATGAAAAGAAAATTTTTTTTTGACGTGAAAAAGTTTTTTTTTTTAATTGAATTAAGATTGTAATTGAATTTAAAGATACAAAACAAAATACATAAATAAAACAAAATACAAACACTGTAGCTATCTATCCCAGCAAATTCAAAATGAAACACAAACCCACCTAAAAAAAATTTAAAATCAAACACAACATGCTCACATCCAAAAATTAAAAAAAAAAAAAAAATAGCAACTCCAAATACAAACACTATAGCTATCCCAGCAAATTTAAAATGAAACACAAACCCACCTAAAAAAATTCAAAATCAAACACAACATGCTCACATCCAAAAAAATAAAAATAAAAATAAAAATAAAAATAGCCACTCCACCCCACGAAGCAAAGTTGACAGCAAACAAGGAATAGACCAAAACTATTATCAAAAAATAAATAGACCAAAACAATTATAAATTTTTCTTTTTTTTAAATACTTACCTGTAACTATACCACCAATGGCTTCAAATACTATCTACAAATTTGAACAAAATCAGTAAGCTGCAACACCATCTGCAAATCCAAAACCCACAAACATTAACACCATCACAAATAAAACAAAAGAAATAAAATTAAAATGGAGAGGAAGAGAAAAGAATCAATTCAGGTGTGAAGTGAAAGAAGAGTGAAAGAAAAAGAAAAGATGACGGAGTGGAGATAAGGGAGAAAAAGAAGGAAAGAAAAAATAAAAGAAAAGAGAAAGGAAGTCTGAGACTTGGCGTGTGGAGAGTTTAAGGGAGTATAAGAAAGAAAGGAAAAAAACAAAAAAAAGAAAAGAGAAAGGAACTGAGGCGCGTGGAGATAAGGGAGAGATATGGGAGAGTGGGGGTAGGTGGGGGGTTTTAATGCTTTTTTAAATTTATATATATATATATATGTATATATATGAATAATATATTCACAACATTTTCACAACAAATTTTAAGTGGCAGGTTGTTACTGATTGTTATTGTTGGGGTAAAAAAGTAATCTTAGTGTTAGGTTCAAATTTGAACCAATAACAACTAACTACCTATGATTCGTTGTGAAAATATTGTAAAAATGTTGTGGACGTAGCATCTCTCATACATAAAAAAAATAATATATGTATATATATATATATATATATAAAGAGAAATGATATATCAACAACATTTTCACAAGAAATTTTAAGTGGCTGGTTATTACTGATTATTACTATTGGGGCAAAAAAGTAATTTTAGTGTTAAGTTCAAATTTGAACCAATAACAACTAACCATTTATAATTTTTTGTCAAAATGTTGTAAAATTATTGTGAACGTAACACCTCTCATTTAAATATAAATATATACATTTAAATATATATATATATATATTTATATTATATTCAAATATTTAGAATATGCCATAGAATATTCTATGGCATATTCCGTAGTGTATTTTAAGCTTGAACCCATACGTTGTTGTTTTTTTTTTTTTTTTTTTTTTTTTTTGAAATATTGTAGAATATGCACTTTTGGACCTATAGTGGCGTTTGGTAAATGACACTATAGTCCCCCTATTTTTTTTTTTTTTTTTTTTTTTGTGCTGGATTCTTTTTCTTAACGTGTTTTTTTTTGGGTGCTGGCCTATAGTGGCGTTTGCCAAACGCCACTATAGGTCTTTTTTTCCTCTAACTTTTATTAAAAAAAAAGAAAAAAAAAAGAAAAATTTGAAATACAAAGTGCCTATAGTGGTGTTTGACAAACGCCACTATAGGGCCATGTAATACTGGGACCTATAGTGGCGTTTGTGGCGTTTGTCAAACGCCACTATAGGTAGACATGGCAAAACGGGCGGGTCGGGTAGGGTTCAGGTCGGGTCAATCGGGTTTGCGGGTCAAACGGGTCACGGGTCAAAATGGGTCATTTTTAAACGGGTTAATCGGGTTGCGGGTCGGGTCGGGTCGGGTCGGGTCAGTTGACCCGTATTTTTCAAACAAGTTTTTTTTTTTTTTTTTTTTGTGAAATAGATGCAATTTGTCAATCGTTTATGAGTTCCTCAACTGTGATTAGATTTTCACTGATGATACTGTTACCAATTACTACTAGACGCTTGATACCTAAATTTGGTGCAACTCTTGTTCCAGTTTTCTAGAAGCTAATCTTGGTATAATTTTCGATTTGTTTAAAGTAGGAAGATAAAATGAATGTGGCAAGTAAAGAATGACAAATTATAATAGAGTACAGCCAGCTGATGTTTACATCCAATTTAGTAATTTACCAACACGTATAACGTGCAAATGCATTATACACTAATATTAAAGAATTGAGATTTCCCTTGCTCCTCAGTCCTCACCAAAGCAAAAAGACACTACAGTGCTGATGAGAACACATCAAAAGCACAATTCGTGCTCCTCTTAACTCTTAAGGATTGAAAGAACTAAGAAGAAAAGAGTAGTGGCACAGACAAGAGAAAAGAGTAGAGGGCAGAGGCAGAGCTGAAAGTGTAGAGGTAGAGAGGCGCAAGCTTGAAACTGAAAAAGTGTGGAAGTGTGAAATGAAGGGCAGAGGGCCAGAGGCGCAGCGCAAGAGACAAGCAGAGGAAGTGAGGAACTGACTCACTGAGGAGGGTTTAACGCTTTGGCCCTTGTGGATGTGATTGTCACGTTTCAAACTTCAGTGTTTCACACTTTCACTCTTTCATGTTTGTGAGTCTATGACTGAATTGTGCCTTTGGTAATTTCGTAATTGGCTTTGGAAGTTTGGACTATAGCTAAGCTAGTCAAGCTCATTAGATTTTTTCTTTTTTTTAATGGTTGTGTTGTGTAACACTGTAACTTGTGTTGTCTTGTCTAGAGACTAGTTGTCTCATTCTCTCTTGTCAATTTGTCATGGCTGTGGAGAGCTGAAGCTTTAATGCTTTATTGGTTGTGATTCGTGAAGCTTTAATGCTTTGTTGACTACTGCATTGGTTTGGTTCTGGTGCTTTGTGCTTTATGTACTTAGTATTAGGATGTAGTTTAAATATTTTTTTAGTGAAATTTTTTTAACGGGTCGGGTCACGGGTTATTCGGGTCGGGTCGGGTTGACTCGTAAAAAAATCGGGTCGGGTCACGGGTCAACCCGTTTTTGCTTCGGGTCAAAAAAATCGGATTCGGGTCAGGTATTTTTCGGGTCGGGTCAGAAAATTCTGACCCGTTTTTCCATGTCTAACTATAGGCCCTACCTAACCGGAAAAAAAAAAATAATAATAAAAAGAACCTATAGTGGCGTTTGAGAAACGCCACTATAGGTTGTTGGAAGCGCTACTATAGACCCATTTTTTAAAACGCTATTATAGGCCACTCCAAACGCAACTATAGATATGCCTATAGCAGCGTTTATAGAAAACGCTACTATAGGGTACCTATAGTGGCGTTTTTTACAAACGCCACTAAAAAAAACGCCACTATAGGTCCAGTTTTTTGTAGTGTTTCTTGCTAAGGGAACTGATCTACAATAATAAAATTTGTAAGTATTATCTCCAACATTATTCTCTTATTATATGGCAAAATGTTTCACAACCCTGATGGAGTCGACCGTAGGACCATCTTACCAAATTATTACTGGCCTTTGTACAATACTAAGGATAAAAAGGATCGATTTGGTATTTTCTAAGGTATAATAATATAATTGTATAGCAAAGGTTTAATTATATATATATATACACACATACATGATGTTGGGGTAGGCATTGATAACAACGACAAGGCAAGCATGGAATTGAAAGAGGAAAGAAGTTCTGGTTACTTGGTTGGGAAACGTCGGTACTTAGTCTTACTAGGACTACGGAAGAAAAAGAAAACAAATATATCAAAGAGAAGGTATGTCTTTTATATCTTTCTTCATTTTTTGCCTAGTTACTAGCTAACCTAGTTGGTTCAAGATGCCTTGTTAGTCTCTTGTTTTTCCTGATGTAATTGCATTAGGTACCCTTATGGAGAACCCAGCTCAATGCTCATAAAGTACACTGTACACTGTTTTATGAAAATGTATAGTATTATGTCGATGAGAATAATGGGTCTTAGGGAGTCGAGATTGAGAAAAGTTGGACAAAATCAAGTCTGTGCTCATACTTGCATGTTGGTGTTTTTTGTCTTCTTTTTTTTATTTCTCCCAGGGTTTTTGTAAATACGAACTTGATTTCCCATGTAAGTCCTTTTTTATTTTTATTTTTATTTTATTTTATTTTATTATTTCACAACTAATTAATATTTTCTGAAAATACATATGTGAATCGATTTATTCTCTATATTTCATATTGAGCTTTTTTTTGTAAAGTAATCAGGGTAATTATAAAAATACTCCAAGAGAATCTTAAATGCATATTTTCTCATTTCACATAATAGTGAAGCACTTTATTATTTATTTTAATATTCTATGATTTTCCCTCAATAAGTGGCACCAACATTTATAACATTATTATTATTATTATTCTGTTTATATTGTATCAAGTGATTTTCACATATGAAAATGCTTCACTAGGTATTAATTAGTTCAATTCAAAGGAAAAAGTTTAGGCACCCCTAATAGCTGTTAAGTGAGTCGTGTATTGTTCCATGATATAAACAATTGAATACACATTGACTCTAGATATGATTGGAGCCAAACTTTATCTCAATTACAATTAGATCTTACAGGCCACCCTATTGTCTTTTTCTTTATTGGCATTAGTGTCATGTTCGAGGTCTTTGTGTTCAAAGTGTTAGTCAAGTAATCAAGCAAAACAAAAAGGATGAAATTAAGGCAAGTAATGAGGAACTCATCTACGGATTATTTGGAAACTAACAAAGAAACAAACCCTAGTAAACCTTGATTGCATCTAGGAAACCATGATCCAAATTGTTTCTTTACTCCTTCATATATATATATATATATATATATAATTTGGAAGAGGTATAAAGTTTGGAAACGGGATAAAATCATAGTTTTCTTCCCACAATAGAAAATATTCCCCTAAAAATTAAAACTCATGAGTCATGCTACTCTTGAAAGGTTTTCAGACCTGGACCATTCATTGAACAGTAAAAGGGAGATGTTCAAAGTTTTTTAAGATCGAACCGAGGTTGAACCGGAGTCAAACTGTAATAACGTCATAATTAATTTAATAATTATTTTAAATATAAATAAAAATATTAAATTAGTAAAAATTGAAAAATTGACTAAAATAATCTAAATAAATATTTTTTTAAATGCATTTTTATATCACTAATTTTATTATAATGTTTCAAAATCCAACTTAATAGTAAAAAAAAAAAAAAAAAAATAATGATAAACAAAAATCAAAAACGTCAAAATTTAAAAAACAATTAGATATTAATATTCACGTTGCGAGGGGCAGTGAGTCAGAAACTTTCAAACTCATTTTTGTCATCATCCACTTCTCCATCATGTCACACGTGCTAGGCTCACACGGCAATGAGTTAGAAACTTTCAAAAACAATCATATATTAATATTAAATTAGGCTCATTCACTTCTCCATCATGTCACGTTGGGAGGGGCAATGAGTCAGAATGAGATGGAAATTTTCCAAGACTTTGTCATGTCGCACGTGCTAGGCTCACCAAACTAAAAAGCAAAAATAAAGTTGAAAGAAATCATCTACTTTAAACTGAAGAGTGAAGACCATGAAGCAGTGAAGAAACCATGAAGAACGAAAGAAGAAGCAGTGAAGAAACAAAGAGGAAGAAGGAGTTGCGTCGTCTGCGAACAAGATCCGAGCAAAATCTCCCCCAAAACATCAATTTAGCGAACAAGATCTGCTACTTTCGGCTTTTAGCGAACAAGATGACCCTCTTGACGATGGAAGATTCAAAACTTCCGGCAAGTTTCCCGTGAATATTTTCAAACAAAAAGCCCAGGTCTGACCGGAAAACCCGTGCACCGTCTAAAATGTCCATTTCGTTGCCTTTTTATGTATATTTTGTAACTTAAATTTTTTTGAAAATTTAAGTGAAACTCGACATTACTAATGTCGAGTTTTCCTTAAAAATATATATAAAACTCAATTTTAATAATATCAAGTTTTACCCAAAACTTGATTTTGTTAAAATTAAGTTTAAAAAACAGAAACATTTTACCGCATAGTTTATAATTAAGGACAAATGCCCAAAATAGTCTTATACGTCAAGGCCATATGTATTACAAAAGATTTTATCTGTTGCGTAAGAGCCAAAATATCTTTTTATTGATTGGTGAAATAGTAACCTACATCTACATCTATATCCAATAATTTTAAATTCTAAAAAAAAAAATTGTCTATTTGTTGACCACTTCTAATATCGTCACATAAATTTTTGAAAGCAATTTTTTTTTTTTTTTTTTTTTTATTCACATCATCATTTTAATATAAGTTTCTATTTGATTTTTAAAATTACAAATAATGCTAAACTCTATTGTTTAAACTTATTGGAACTCATCGTATTTTTGGATAAAGTAACCCAACAATCAATAAATTCTTATCAAATTAGATTTCATCTTCTCTAAACAAATTATAATTAAATTACATAAGTAGTTTTCTGCAAATTAATTTGATTTTTAATTTATTAATTCTTATTAATTAAATATGTATCATATATTTTTTGTCAAGGTTTCTTTGGTATTGAATAGATTAACAACTAGTAATATAAAAAAGTGAAAGCTCAATAGAGAATGTAAATTAGATTATTATTGCACTCTTATACTCTCCAATTTTGTGCTAAGTATCTTTACAATTTAAAACTACTTCATTCCTTTTTAAAAGTAATTTATGTCCATATAGAATCACTTTCAACCCCAATTAAAAATATTTCTAGCCTATTAAAATATAAATAAGTTTTTTTTTTTGAAGACTTAAACCTTGGCCATATTACCCCCTACATCTCACAAGAATTTATACTTGTGGAATGATCATTATACTATGTGACATTCCATTATACTATGTGATAGTAACATTCAAACATGTGCATTAATAATATTAAACTTAGATATAAATTTTTCTTATGTAATTATAATCGTGAATATTTTTTAATGCACGTGTACATATGCAAGGATTACATACTAGTAAAACTGATTTATGTCATTTTTTTTTTAAATTTTAATTGTGCAAGTGAGAAAGAAGCTCATTCCTCTACCGAGTTCCATGAGCCTCTTAACTTTCTCCTATCAATCTTTCTTGGCATTCTTGGAGTAGACTTTCAAGGCTCGGGTATCTCTCCACTAAGAGAACATGGTGTAATCATGCTGGTCTTTATCATGGTAGTTGTTATCTACGGTACTACATTTTTGGGGATTAAATTAGGACCTCAAAACGCAACCTTCCTTCCCATGTTAAAGATTGTTTGTGTCATTTGTGCAATCCTTGCATGTGAGCTACTTGCTTCAATCCTTGTTGGTCCTTTAAAGTTGTTCCTGATTAATTTATGTGGAATCCTAGTAGAGGTGTTGTGTCGTTGTTACAAACGAATTTATGCCTTCCTCTGTCACCAAACAATTCTAGTACTTAATACATCTAGAAATTTGTTCCAAAATATTTGCAAAGCATTCAACAACTTTAGTTTAAAGGGCATGACAAAGAACCAAGATCAAGATCAAGATGATGGTGGTGGTTAGCTTGTAAATATCATATAATTGGCCCATTTGTGTGGGATTATCAAAGATTACTTCTACGTTTATGGATCGTATGGTAAATAATGTCTGATTTACAAAAAATTTGAAATCACTCTTTGATTACGAAGGACTTAAAAAGTAGTTTGAACTCTTTTGTAGTTAGAAGAGAAGCTAAATGCCTTATGCTCATGGCTTAGCAATTTGCACCTGCTTTGTTTTTACCCACGTGCCCAAACCCATCTCCTTATTCCAATGTGGGTCTTCTTCACTTCCAAGGAAGATGGGTTGGGCCATGGTTCTCTTTTGTAATATTACGATGAAATAGTGTATTCGAATTTTGAAGACCCAATCCCACTTTTGGGCTTTGTGTACTCAGCTTTTGTAAATAACTATTAAAGTGTTCACTTATACATTTTTTTTGTTAAGGAAACCCAAATTAGAAATAAAAACTCTTTTATTTATGAATGTGATTCTGTGATAAGAAAAATGGTGTTTGCTTTACTAAAGACAAGTTCAGGGTCTAACTACAACATGAAAAAGTGTGAGGTACCCTTGTGCACCCGGTGCGACCATCATTCTTTAGTAAATATGAGCAATCAAATATTTGATTAATTATTTAATGGACACGTTATTATTCAAATTAAAGTAATAATTTTATTATGGAAAGCATGCAAAGAGTTAATTCTTCTAAGTTGTTAGTTGCACATTAGAAGTTAAATTATCTGGTTTTGGATTTCATTTGTAAGTTTTGAAAGAAAAGTTGAATCAATTCATGATATCAGTTTGGTCCAAGAGAGAAAAAGTGGGTTTTGTCTTTTTAATATACGTGGGTTTGAAATTAAATTCCCATGAAAGTAGGCCATGTTAATTGAAACGGTGGATTAGATGGAGCTTTTTGAGCTTGAAGTTAAATTTTTCCCCCCTTAAGAGTGGATTTTTTCTTTCAAAATATTTTTATTAATCTCTCTTGCAAAATTCAAAGAAAGGTAAATCAAGAACAAGAAAAACAAATAAACTTGGACAAAGTTGAAATTATTTTGGAGAGGAAATTAAAGTTCCTTGAAATTTTTTGTGTATTTTCTCTTTATTTCCTGCTTCTCCTCCCAAGAGTCTCTCTAAGATTTTCAATGTAGCTCAGTGATTAAAGAGCCCTCTGAGGCACTTTATCTGATTTTCATGTTTGATTCTTGATGGGACTGACGAACTCACCTTGCTTGGACGATCTCAGCAAATATACTCGTCTACCTTGGCAGGACACGGACGAACACAAGATAACCATTAATTCGAGCCTTCAATGCCGCGGACAGTTACCAATCAGTGGGCAGACCGTTAGGGCCTCATCAAGACTCATATTCATGAGCCTTGAGGCGTTACAAAAGGGCACTAAAGCCTCAATTAAAGCCCCAACGGCTAGGAACCATGAAACCGTATGTATACACACTGATCAGAGACAAACCAAGTAGATAGACTGACCTAAAAGTATTCATAGATACTCTGATATTCAGTACTATCTTATTATTCTCCAAAAAATTCTATATACTGACTTTGGCATCGGAGGTGTGGTGACAGGCACTACATCGGTGATCATCTTAAGGGAGCCATTATTCCATATTTGCCAGAGACAGGGACGAGGACCCAGTTCCATCTGGACGAACCTACAAGACTGACGATTTGCACTTCATCAGTTTGGCGCCGTCTGTGGGGACGACATTTTCGCACTTAGGTTCGAAAACGTAGTTTCCAATCAATTCCTATATTCAGATGAAGTCCGACCAAGATCCTGCAGCATTAGCCCTTCAAGTCCAAGCTCTTACAGCTAGTGTCGAAGAGCTTACTAGACAGAATCAGGAGATGAGGTTACTGCTTCAACAAAAGGAGAATCGGTCCAGGGCCAACCAAGAGGATGAGGGAAACAGCCATAGAAGGAGCGACTGTCGAGGGCCAACCACTCCAGATGAACCAAACTCAGACCTTCTCCGGGAGATGAGAAAGGAGATGGACGAACTGAGGAATGCCATTAGAGGGAAAACAGATTGAAGCTTGGATAGAATGGTTAAGACAACAGATTCACCTTTTACTATGGCAGTCCTGGAACGCCCAGTGCCGTTGAAATTTCGCCTGCCTCAGCTTGAGCCGTTTGACGGACTTAAGGAGCCCCTGGACCACCTAAATACCTTTAAGACGACACTAGGCCTTCAACAGCCTCCTGACGAAATACTGTGTCGTTCTTTCCCCACCACTCTCAAAGGAGCTGCAAGAGAGTGGTTCACGAAGTTGTCAACATCGTCCATCGATAGTTTTGAGCAATTAGGCAACGCCTTTTTGCGCCATTTCGTCGGGGGACAACGCTCGAAGAGGCCAGTAGATCACTTACTCATAATTAGACAAGGGGAGAAAGAGACCTTGAGGTCGTACGTGAAACGCTTTACTCGGGAGACTCTAGAGATAGACGAAGCTGACGACAAGGTGCAGATAGCTACCTTTAAAGCTGGATTGAAGTCCAGAGAGTTCGTGGTTTCACTCGCGAAGAATCCTCCTTAGATGATGGCAGAGATGCTCTTGAAGGCATATAAGTACATGAACGCTGAAGATGCTTTAGCCGCGATAAAGGATGTGGAAAAGATCCTGCCCAAGGGAAACTCGGCCGAACCTGGGGAGGACCCTATCGGGTCGTCCATTACTCCAGACAAGGCAGTTATCACCTGGAGACCATAGACGGGCAAAAACTACCGCGACCATGGAACATTGAAGAAATACCACCAATAGATGTAACAGAAAATTGTATTCATTTTTGAAAGCAATAAAAGAACTATTCAGCCAATGACTTAGTACGAATAAACCCAGCAGCTTAAAAACCAAAAATTGGCTAAGTAACAAGATTCCGCCTGGACGGATATAAGTTACTGACGAAGCCAAAAATGACAAGATCCCTTAAATGGGTGTAAATCACAAAAATTGGCTAAGTAACAAGATTCCGCCTGGATGGATGTAAGTTACTGACGAAGCCAAAAATGACAAGATCCCTTTAATGGGTATAAGTCACAAAAATTGGCTAAGTAACAAGATTCTGCCTAGACGGATGTAAGTTATTGACGAAGCTAAAAATGACAAGATCCCTTAAATGGGTGTAAGTCACAAAAATTGGCTAAGTAACAAGATTCCGCCTGGACGGATATAAGTTACTGATGAAGCCAAAAATGACAAGATCCCTTTAATGGGTGTAAGTTACAAAAATTGGCTAAGTAACAAGATTCGGCCTGGACGGATGTAAGTTACTGACGAAGCCAAAAATGACAAGATCCCTTCAATGAGTGTAAATCACAAAAATTGGCTAAGTAACAAGATCCCACCTGGACGGATGTAAGTTACTGACGAAGCCAAAAATGACAAGATCCCTTAAATGGGTGTAAGTCACAAAAATTGGTTAAGTAACAAGATTCCGTCTGGACGGATATAAGTTACTGACGAAGCCAAAAATGACAAGATCCCTTCAATGGGTGTAAGTCACAAAAATTGGCTAAGTAACAAGATTCCGCCCGGACGGATGTAAGTTACTGAGGGGTCAATACCCCCTTAAAAGTGCAAGTCACAACAAAAAATTTAACTAAGTACAAGGTACCAACGCAGATGAAGCAACTAAGTGGACGAAGCAGGCAGAGATCATGCAAAGATAAGAATACTAACAATAGGTCTAGGCATCAGCGGCCACATTGTCATCGACTGGGGGCGCAGGAGCACTCTCAGAGGCATCACCTTTAGGAGCCGCAAACTGGGAGACCTCGTCAGCAGCCATTTCTTTATCTACGTCCTCAAGATCAAGGTTCTCCAGAGTCGCTCCGGTAGGATGCTTGATGAGCTGCCTGGAGTTGCTCGTCTTTTTCCACCATCAGTTGTCGCTCAGCCCTGAGGTCGTCCCCGATGACCTTGCTCTTCTCCTTCAGAGTGCTGGCCTCGTCCATGGCGATAATCAAGTCTTTTTTTCAACTTTGAGGTCTCCGCCTCTAAGAGCCATGTCTGATCAGGAAACCTTTCATCTTCTGATGGTCGTCATAACACATCACGACGACCACGGAACCTGGGGGGCAGCCGATGGGACTGACAAACTCACCTTGCTTGGACGATCTCAGCAAATATACTCGTCTACCTTGGCAGGACATGGACGAACACAGGATAACCATTAATACGAGCCTTTAATGCCGCAGACAGTTACCAATCAGTGGGCAGACAGTTAGGGCCTTATCAAGACCCATATTCATGAGCCTTGAGACGTTACAAAAGGGCACTAAAGCCACAATTAAAGCCCCAATGGCTAGGAACCATGAAACCGTATATATACACACTGATCAGAGACAAACCAGGTAGATAGACTGACCTAAAAGTATTCATAGATACTCTGATATTCAGTACTCTCTTATTATTCTCCAAAAACTTCTATATACTGACTTTGGCATCGAAGGCGTGGTGGCAGGCACCACACCGGTGACCATCTTAAGGGAACCATTATTCCATATTTGCTAGAGACAGGGACGAGTACCCAGCTCCATCTGAACGATCCTACAAGACTGACGATTTGCACTTCATCAATTCTGGTAGTCAATTTTAAGTTCACTGTAATGTCTACACGCCTCACATTGTTTGCACAACACCATTTGTTAAGATTATAATTATTATTAATTTTTTGAGTTATGTTTACTAATTATAGTTTGGAATTTGGCCCATTTGGTTTACTTTGGTATGTTTCAGTCCATTCGGTCCAATTTAGTTCTATTCGGTCTATTTGGTCCATTCAGTCAACTTTAGTCCATTCGGTCCACTTTAGTGAAATTCGGTGTACTTACTTAAGAATGAGAAAATACAAGTTAGGAACTTAAGAATGAGATTTTGAATAATAAATTTGAAACTTAAAATAATTTTAGTTATACCAAAAGAAATTAAGAAAATACAATGCATAATAACAATAGTTAGAAGAATATTGACCACTTCAAAAAAGAATAATATCAATTAAAAACACCAAAAATGATAAAATGTATATATTTGTAAAAATAGAGAAATGAAAATTCCCTTTAGAAATTGTTTGATTTTTAGAGAAATTCCCTTTTTTTGGCAACTTAGACAACTTTACTGACTTTGTGACTTAACTCGTGGATGCATGAGCACGACCTAACATTAGAATGACTTTCTGGGCTTCATATTTTTACCAATAGTTTTTTTAGTAAAAACAAATGAGTTGGTGTTTATTACACACAGTTTTACACAAATTTTATTTTAAAACTGAAATCTTGACTTAAAGTTCTGATTTTCATCATAAAATAGAGTGCGTGCAAAATCATTTGCATGCAAAAAATATTACCCAAAACAAATTTCATCCACTAATTATTTCGCTAGCCATGTCATACTAGTCATGCAAAGTAACATTTGACCAGAAGATACTTTACTATCCATAGTCCAATACAACAATTTCTACATGTAAATTTTTTTTAAAAGAAAAGCATTTTGTTCAAGCAAAAAAAAAAAAAAAATTTTTTTTTCTAGCAAGGAAAGTAGGAACAACCAAAAGGGATTTACATCCTTAATAAAAGGGATTTACATCCGTCCGTACACTTCTAGAAATCCAAAGTGGTCATTCTTCAACCCGCGTTATAGCACCTTGTCCCTCCTTTATCTTTCACATTTGAATTCAGATAATTGGTTATTTAAGTTGACTAGGGAGTAGGGAGGGACAACAAAAATGACACATTTGTACCTTAAAGTCTCTTTGTTTTCAATGAGGAATTTTTTTTTATATTATGCTACGTTGCTTGGTTAGGAAGTTTTAGCCACAGCCACACACATGAACATCTGTATTTAACACGTGGTTTTCAAAATTTTCTTCCTTTTTTTGAATTGCATGTGGAGTTAGCGAACTTGGTTTGTTTTTTAGTATAATGTTCAATGCAACAAACGAAGAAACTCTAATCCAATTTGGCTACACACAAGGCCAAATTCACCATCCAAATACTTTGCAAAACCATATTTTTCAAACAAATTGTTTGTCATCTTTTACCTGATGATTATCATAATCGAGTAATTTGAGTTATTTATAAGTATTAATAAAATTCAGTTGATCATACATGCTTAACACGCAAAGAATTTTCATACACTTGATAAAATAATCACGTGCTCAAAAAGTTCTTTTAATAGAAAACAAAAATACAAAAATAAAAAATTTTATATTTTTTTTCACAATGGTAAGAATTAAAATATTATTAATTTATTTGGGTGTATCATTTACTATGACAACGAAAATAAAAATAATGGTTTGGAGTAATTGTTGTAGCAGTGATGATGATGATGGAATATGCATTAGCATTCTCTCTAAAGTTTTCTATTATTATAATTACCTCCCTCTTCTAATTTAGAACAAAATACTTGCCTTTTTTAAAATACAAATTATTTACACCAACCTTTCTCCAATACTGAAAATGGCTAAAAAAATTCTAGTAAAAAAAAGAAAAAAGAAAACAGCTTAAATTTTTTTTGAGTTTCCTGTTAGAAAATGTGCGGATGACAGTTTAAGTGAACGGTAAAATAGATCTAATTTTTTGGAGGGTAGAAAAGTGAACTTTGTATGTAGATCGAAATTCCCTTTTATACCCAAAAAATAGTTTTAAAAAGTAAGAATTTGGATCTTCAATAGAACCAAATTTTCTGCATTAAGTTGTTTATTTTTATTTATTATTTATTTTTTTATTTTGGGGATGAATTGAAATATTTCATTGCAAAAGAAAACCAAGAAGGAAGCCTCTTCCCTCACGAGTCACGACAGCACAAAAAGGAGAGGGACATAGAGGAGGAAGCTATAGTCAACACTCGAATTTCCAAGGGTCCATTACAAGATTTGAGGGTCCAAGAAAATAAACAAACTTCAAAGTCTTTTGTTATCCATACATCTGCAGTAATCCAGTCAAAAGAATCAGATTTTTTCAAAAGGCCTTGTACAGAAATGTGACAAAATCTCCTTCAATAAAAAGTCTTGGTCCTATTTCTCTTCTCTTTCCTGAAATTGAACACGTCTACAATTTTTTTTTTCTTTTTTTTTTTTGAGAAGAATGTCTACAACTTATGTCTATAGAAAACTCCTTTAACATAGAATATTAGCAGCTAAAAAAAATCTTTCAACGATACTAGCTAGTATACTAATATCATTGCAAGATTATAGTTGATTATTTGACCGCTAAGTAGATAGTATTACTAATATGGATTAATGGAATTATTTATTTATTTATACAAAATAGAAATTTTACTCTAACCTAATCTAAATGTATATGTATGTGAAACTCTCTTCTAAAGACTTCAATCTCGGCTTTTGCCCCCACACCTCACAAGAATTTCGTACTTGTGGAGTGATCATCATGCTAAGAGTGCGTAGTGGTTGGATTAATGGAATTGGGTGTGGAACTTGTGGATCTTAATTAGATGGAAAGATTAAGAGAGAAGTACAAAAAATCTAAACGTCTCCTTGACTTAGGTAACCTTTTCTTGATTAGTTATATTTTGCTAAAAATATAATGTTTTATTCATTAATCAAATGTTTTTTGGTGTTTCCTTACAAATTTTATTTAATTATTTGAGCTATATTGAGTTAAAGAAATGAGCTAGATTTTCTTTCTCATTAAAGTACTACACATTTATTTATTTGGTTCAATGGGTTATCTAGAAGTTTTATTTTCTTTTAAACTTGGATTAAGGATGTGTCAATTTTGTGGAAGTAACAACGATTTGACTGGTATATTTGTTAGAACTATAAAATTTTAAAATAAGATTTTTTTATGTGGACAGAAATAAAACTGTATTTCAAGAAAATTAATTTATATAATCTAATTTATACTTTGGATCCAGCCATTCGGGGTTATAGATTGACATAAAAACTAGTTTTTCTTGGGACATATCACGGGTCTACACATGGGCCTAGTCATGGGAATATAGAGTAGCCATAGTGACAAAATTGTTGAGAATATGAATATGATTAGATATGCGAATTGTTTAAAGTTGATGAAAATTTTTATATCTCTTTTTGAACTCATTGTAAATTGTAAATTCCAATGTTTTAGAATTCATTGTAAAATATGATTTTTGATGTTTTGGAACTTGATATTTGTAAAACTAATGTTAAATTATATGCTAGTTTCCAATCAAACTAAGATACAATTTCTAAACAACTTATAAAATTTGATCTTATGTACAATTTATTATTTTGCTGATCTAAATGTTTGATCAGGCTAGTTAAGTTTTTGGTTACTTATTAAATTGTCAAGCTTACCCCATTTTTTCCCTTCCAAATTTAGATTACGAAGAATAATTCTTTCATTGAGATTATACACGTGAAAGGAGTTTAGAAATTTTGAATAAGACTGGAGTTCTAGTACTAGTGTACTTTTTTATGTTTTGTATTTTAGACACATGAGGTTGAATTTTTGTTCCTGTTGATACTTCAGAGCTTTTTGACAATAATATTGAGGTTAGTTTTGGATTTTACTTTATGTAATTTTCTCCTTTGAAGGCTTACATGATTGTAAGGCAAAAACTTTATATGCATTATTGTCACCTGCGTAGCTCATAACCACAATACACCCAAATAACTTTCTTGAACAAATACAAATATTAGGTACTCACCTAAAACAATACAAAATATTTGTTCTTCTTTACAAGATGTGCACTATAATTTCAAAAGAAATTACTAGAGATAAAGGTTCTAGATGGCAAAAAGAAAAAAAAAAAAAAACCAAAAAACACATGAAGAATTTTTATGAGGTTCCTGAGTGCTATGGCCTATGGGATAGTATTGTTGTTGTTTAGTATTACTGCGACCTCTCTGTCTCTGTAGATTATACTTATTTGTCAATTTTGTAGAATGGCTTACTCGTCAAGCAAGTAGAATGACAGGATAAGTATTTAAATTACCTGTGTTTTCTTATGGTTCCTATGAATATGAAGACTAGTAGTTGAGCAAATGGATATAGATATATATATATATATATATATATATATATATATGGTTTAGAAAGTTTTTTTAATTTCTAATTTTTCTGATCTAAGAACTGAGAAATTAAAAGGTTAAAAGGTTAATTTTTAATACCAGATCTTGATTACAATTGCACCTGATATAATACCCGAATTTCAAACCATATATGAATTTCTTAATAGATTAGAAGTATTACTGGACATGATGTGCTCATGGAAGCAATAGCATAATCACCAATTTCTTAGCTTCTAGAAAGGCCACAAGCAAAGTGACTCAAATTCAACTCTTGTATCTTTCTTTGTAATTAAAAAAAAAAAAAAATACTTACACCAAAGAAAAAAAAAGCATCCACTTGGACCAGTTCAATTGTCTTTCACTCTCTCTCTTCTTTTTGGGTGGGATTGGTGAAAAAAATTATCCAGCAGTACAGCAAAAAATTACACACAGAATTTAAAATTTTAGAGGAAAAAAACTATACTGAATTATATTATGAGAAAATGATCTCTTATATACAAAAAATCTCATATATTGATGTTGAGTATTTATACACTATTAATTGCACCACGTGAGGAAAACATCTCACTTAATTAACAAATTAACTAATCATTTAACCTCTCTAAGAAAAAAATCAGCTTTAATAATCACATAAATATATAAATGACCAATCAGTGTCTTCATAAGCTATTGGCCCCGAAGAACAATCTTGAGGAGTTTTGTCGGCCCCAAAATTCCTGCCTTTAACTAATAATTAATTGACTCAAGTAACTAGAATATATGACCAATCTGTGTCTTCATACCTTATCTAGATCTCTGCAACTATTTCAACAACACAGTCATTAAATTAATGATAATGATTGTGACTATAATATTGACTGAACATAGCTCGGTTTCTGTCCTTCAAAACTATAGATTTCAGCCCTTTTTTTCATCGGGTCATGTCAACGAGTGTCATTATGGTAGTTGTTAATAGATCACATTAAGAAAGTTTTGATACTACTTCTATGAGAAATATAAAAAACTGTCAACAAAATTAATTGTACTATCATTTTCTCATAAAATGTTTTTAAAAATAGTTTCTAAATCAATGTCTTTAAGGCATCAATTAACATTTCTCTTTTTCAAAAGCCATAAACGTCAAAATAATAATGATGACAGGTCTTTTTGCATCATATATATAATAATAATATACCAAATGATTAACATGAGAATAAATAGGGATTGCATGCAATTAGATATTCATTTTCACCAAGCAGCTATGGAGATCATTGAGATAGAGGAGGTGAGAAGTCTTGATTTTCCGGTTAAGAGACATCGATCAGTCTTACAAGCACTTCTAAGGAGAAAGAAAACAAAGAAATCGAAGCACAGGTATGTGTTCATTCTTCTTTTACTTGTGAGTTGTGACTAAAAATAGATCCTTAATTATGGGAAAGTACATAACAATTCAAGAATAATATATATATATTTATATATATATTTCTCTTTCTATTTAGTGGCTTTAGCCCATACATTTCATCTCTTTATTCACTATAAACTCTACTGCCCTTTGTCTTTTCTACCATTTAAAAACCACTCCATAATTTTGCTTTATTTTCTCACTTTGGAAATATTGTGAAATATAAATGGTGATTAATTATAGTATTTTTTTGAGGAGGAAAAGTTTATTATGATTATAAGGTTGATGTGATGAGCGATGAAGGGTGGTTGACTCACTTGAGTGCACCATGTTGTGTAGGTCACAGTCACATGTTATGGGATATGGAAGCTGGTCTGATCTAATTCTTCCATCTCCATCTTCATGATAATTTTTCTTTCAAAAACTTCATTTAAATGAAAGACTTTAAGAGTAAAATAAGAGTAAAAACTTCTCTCTTTTCA
>JARYZH020002061.1:0-19144 GCA_030021035.2 Notholithocarpus densiflorus | reverse complement strand
CTTGGTAACGTTTTATGCTTTGTAATGTGGCTTCAATGTGCTTCAACGGTTCATACAGCTGACTTTGTAACCGCTCCGGGTATAATTGGCCGCATTGAATGGCCTGGTTGCAATTGACGTGGGTATTTGTTTAGCTCCTCTGAGGATGTCCTTGTCTGTACCGCTGAGATCGCCTCTGGGAGATGAATTCGTCAGTCCTGTCAAGTAGTAAAATGAGGAGAGTGCAAAACGTGTTGTTCATGAGACAGCCAACAAGCTAGGACCAAGGGACGAAAAGAAGCATGGGTTTGCCACATAGGCTGGTACAAAAATTGTTTATGAGGAGTATGACGATCCCAGCCGTCAGTGGACACAATTATAGGATTATGGTCAGAATGAAGCCTAGGCAAAGTCAGACAGTGGACGTTTGGAAAAAACAATTGCCACGCTTCATTTTGGAAAGCACTATCCAATTTCTCCCTAATATAACGCTTCCAATCCCAATTTTTATTAGTCCAAGTACAAGTGGGTCCACTAGTTGCCAAGTCAAAAAGCCCACATGTGCTCAAGCATGCATTAAAGGCCGCCCACCTAGCTTGTCATTGGACTCTAATAATTCATTAAATCGCCCATGACTAACCATGGAAGATTAAATTCAGACGACAAAGAAATTTGGTTGGGGGATAATAGGGAGGATGGAAAACAAAGGGAGAAAAATAGGGTGGAAAACAGTGTTTTTCACTGTTTGGCATGCTGAGAAAAATGCTAAGGATGGAAAACCCGGGAGAAAATTTTCTCTCCCAGGCCCACAATTTGCATCCTCCCAAATCGGGAGGAAAATTGTGGAGAGAAAACTGCTCTCACAGTGGAATTACACAAATGCCCTCTCCTATCTACCATCTTCACAAACATAACGGCTGTTCTAGAATTAAGTAAAATTTAAAAAAAAAAAACAAAAAACAAAAAACAAAACAGAGAGCGAGAGCTGGAGAAAAAAAAGAGAGAATGAGAGCACTTCTTGAATGAGGGAGAAAAAGAAAGAAAAAAAGGGGGAGATAAAGAGATAAGGACAAACGTGTATGGAGGAGGAAAAAAAAATGAAAAAAAGAAAAACGTATGGATGAAATGTAACGAGAGAAAGGAGAAATAATATAAAGAATAAAAAATCCTAATTGAGAAATGTTACCACAATATTTTCACAATAAATTTTAAGTAATAGATTGTTATTAGTTAATATTGGTGAGTAAAAAAATAATTTCAGTGGTGGGTTCAAATTAGAACTAGTACAACTTTCCACATAAATTTTGTTGTGAAGGTATTGCGAAAAATGTTGTGGACGTAACACTTCTCATTGAAAAATATAATTGTTGGTAAATTTTATATTATTTAATGAGTACAAATAAATCTATTTCTTACTTATACGTAACAAGGGTATAATAGTCAATTTATATAAACTACATTTTCTATCATTTCACTTTTCTTTTCAACCAAACAAAAGAGTTTTCCACCCTCCAACTTTTCCATCCCTCCAACCAAATACACATGAGAGAAAACTAAATATTTTTCATCCTCCCACTTTTCCACTCCTCCAACCAAACAGACCCTAAGTGATCCCACAGTTGCAAACGTTTAGAAAGAGTAGGCGAGGCATATATTGCAGTAAAAAGCCAAGAAGAAGTGAAGGGAAGAGAGGTTACCCTAATGAGCATAGCCACACTTTGCTCCGTCGCCCTGACCACATCCAGATTACACCTGCGATCATCCCATAGGACCCATAGTCCTCCCGACAAGCCTATCGGGTCCACCCAAAAATGACGTGGAAAACCCACTTGACCGATCACATGTTCAGCGTGATGACCACTAATCTTTGGTTCAAGTATAACCAGAATGTCAGGATGATAAAGGTTGACAAGATCCTGCACATTCAAGCGAAAGCGAGCATTGCCCGCTCCCCTAACATTCCAAGTGGCGATCTTCATGTATGACGCATGGAGAGGACGAGGCGTCATCTGAGTTGGAGTCTGATGATTGGGACCAGATCGCCTCCCTTATGGAGATAGCGATGGTGATGGCTGAAATGCCGTCAGCGGATCCAAATACATTTTGTATTGTCCGTGAGTGAATATGTATATATTGTGTGTATACGCTCTAAAGGTCTAATAACTGACTTTTTTACTTATTTTATTTATTTATTTATGTTCTTTCCAAACTTATGGTAGAGGTTTAGCAGAAATTACCTGCTGCACCTTATTCTTTTCTCTTATAATTAAAAGCCAAATGGTTATTTATTATTTTCTATTTCATAAAGACAAGTTTGTATCTTTTACACCTGATTATTGCAATATCTTTTCTTCTCTATAGAATACAGACACAAATTTCACACGCAATAGAATTTTTAGTGATATGCCAAAAAGTGGTGTCATTGGTACACTCAAATATTGTAAAAGATGTTGCAAAATTTTGTGTCTATAGCATTAGTTAAAAAAAAAAAAAAATTATAGCATAAATATTATCCATCATATTTGATGAGGGTCAAAACGTAGCTTGTCGAGGCCTGTAAGTGGGCCTGACGGTTCCATATTCCTGGGCCGATAGAGAGCAAGCCCAACCTGTCCAGAGGTCCGAAATCATCAGCAAGCCCTTGATGGAAAATACTTGCAAGACAAGTATTTGATCGCCGTGGAATCCTAAGGGGAAAAGAGTCCTAAAACGTTAAGGATCCCGAAGGATACGTGCGGATCTTTTCTATAAGGAAAGATCTTGCAAATCACGATTGGGACTATTCCAAATAGAGTCCTATAAGGAAAAGACTTCTACGCCAAGTATAAGAGGTCAACCTTCTACTACTATAAAATGAGGAATACCTTCACAAATCGAGATACGCATAATTTACCCTCTCTAGCACTCTAGAGCTGTGAGAATTGATTCTAACTTGACCTTCGGAGGGTATTTGGCCAGCACCACACCGGTGCTCTCTGTTAGGTTTCTTCTGTTTTCATTGTGCAGATACTCTTTCGAGTGTTTGAAGATCGTGTAGCTCACTGGTGATTTTCCCGGCATCATCAATATTCAACCATTGCATGCCTTTGAAGCTCGCTCCTTGGTATTTTTTTTTCTTCTAAATTGCAAATTCCACCTAGAATTTTAGGGTAATTTTGATTTTATTCCTTAAAATTTCAATATTTTAATTTACTTTCCTAACATTATCTATTGTTTTGATTGGGAATTCTTCGAGCCATGCTCATGATGAGATGGACATTAAGTACCCGTTTGGATTCAACTAAAAATGGCGTTTGCGTTTTGTAATCTGCGTTTTTCTCTTTCTTTTTTATTTTATTTTATTTTTTTTTGTTCAACCTGCAATTGTTGACAAGTCAACTGTGAACAGTGCACGGATGCACTGTTCACGGGTCTCACAAATTACACTTTTCAACAACTTTTTCATTAAAAATGGGTCACACGGTACTATTCACACATTTAAAAATTATTTTGCTACAGTGCTTTTCAGTTTTCAATTTCAATTTTCCATTTTCAGCTGTATCCAAACGGATCCTAAATATCAGCCTAGCCCAAAACAATGTAGTTTTAAAGCGATAATAGTAGTTGTTTTTCCATGTCAATAAAAAAATTATTTAATACTTTATGTACTTCTTATTATTTTTCCAGTTTCTTTTTCTATCAATTATTCATTTTCTATTTGATTTTCTTAGGAAACAAACATAAATACAACAATCTTTCCTCCCTTCTCTTGTTATCTAAATAGGAATCCAACAATCTCACGTACTATTTTTTAATAATCCAACAATCTTACATATAAAAATTACATAAATAAATTTATTCAAATCACAAGGGGATATTCTACGTATACAAAAATTCAACCACAAAAATTTATATGAGTGAGAGAAAGAATTTTTTTTTTTTTTTGTTGACTGGTAAAGTTTGATTTATTTTTAGATATTAGAGAATTTATTCTAGTTTTTGGAATTTTTTATGCTATTTAATTGACTTGGCATGTTTAATTGATATATAAAGATTTGATTGATCCTACTAGTATATATGACAGACTTAAGTGTCACTTAACAGACATATCAACATAGATATGGTTGCAAGGGTTCTTAATTAAAACTATAGGTAACATTAACGAATTATGTTGGATTTATTTAACCCTAACAAATTAAATCAATAATTTTAAATTCTAGGGAGCAAAATCAAAATCATCCCAAATTAATTTTAAGGGCATAATTAAGTGTTTTTTTTTTTTTTTTTTTACAACAATCAAGAAGAGGTTCATGTAGTTATCTTTAGCGTGCACCCTTACTCTTGGGTTGAAGGTAACCCCCACCCACCATGGGTGGGTAGCCATCTATAAACACTTAACTTGACCATCAATTAACACGGGACCTGTCTTAGAATGCTGCCTGGCTATTCCCCATACAAACAACCACTTTTTACTCTTTTTTTCTTTAGTTTTTATTAAAAAAAAAAAAAATTAGGTTTTTCCCCTAGCATGCTATCCAGTTCTTCTCCATACAAACAACCACTTTTTATTTTTTATTTTTTTCCATACAAACAACCACTTTTTTAATTTTTATTTTTTTACATTTATATCTTGCCAATCTGTGTAAAAATCCATATTTTTTAGATGAGCTTTACCAATCTATTTTCATTTTTTTTATACAATTATTTTCTTGCGTATCTTGGTATTTTTTAATAAGTCGAACCGCCATACAAACAATCACTTTTTACCTTTACTTATATAAGAAAAAAAATTCTTCTCAAATCTCAATCTCAGTAAAAATTCGTTTTTTTTTTTTTAATGACCATTATCAATTTGTTTTCAAATTTTTTTCCCTTTTAAGTAGTTTCCTATTTAATCTTGAAAAAATATTTTTTTTTCTTTTTAATTTGTTTAAAAAAAAAAAAAAAGCCAAATAAGACTAGAATTGATAACTTGCTATATATAGTTATATACCCTTCATTGGGCTGATTATAAAAGATGGAGTTAAAAAAAAAAAAAAAAAAATTCTTCTCAATCTTTGTAAAAATTCTTTTTTATTTTTATTTGTTTTATAATGCCATTACAAAATGAGAATGAGAATTTCAATTATGGTTTCCCTACAAATCAATACACGACCCTTCCTTGCATGCTACCCAGTTCTTCTCCATACAAACAACCACTTTTTCAATTTTTATTTTTTTTACATTTATATCTTGTCAATCTGTGTAAAAATCCATATTTTTTAGGTGAGCTTTAACAATCTATTTTCATTTTTTATACAATTATTTTCTTGTCAATCTTGGTATTTTTTTAATAAGTCGAATGGCCTTACAAACAACCACTTTTTACCTTTACATATATAAGAAAAAAAATTATTCTCAATCTTAGTAAAAATTCGTTTTTTTTTTTTTTTGTTTAAATGACCATTATCAAACTGTTTTCAGTTTAAAAAAAAGAAAAAAGAAAAAAGAAAAAAGCCAAACAGGACTAGAATTGATAACTTGCTATATATACCCTTCAGGGGGCTGATTATAAAAGATGGAGTTAAAAAAAAAATTCTTCTCAATCTTAGTAAATTTTTTTTTTTTTTTTTTTTAATGACCATTATCAATCTGTTTTCAATTTCCTTTTTTCCTTTTAATAGTTTCCTACCTAATCTTGAAAAAATTATTGTTTTTTTTTTTTCCTTTTTAATATGTTAAAATTGAAAAAAAAAAAAGCCGAACAGGACTAGAATTGATAACTTGCTATACATACCCTTCATTGGGCTGATTATAAAAGATGGAGTTAAAAAATAAAAAAATAAAAAATTCTTCTCAATCTTAGTAAAAATTCTTTAGTAAAAAATAATTCTTCTCAATCTTAGTAAAAGAATGTGGAGTATCATAATTTTATTATTTATTTTAAATATTGATAATGTGATAAAATCCAATCACGCATTTCAAAAGAATGAATAGAATTTTAGAAACTCCATAGTTTAGTAACTTTAGTTCCTTAAAACTTTAGAGGATCATGTTAGGACATATGTGGATCTTGGTAGAACATATATTATTGTAAATTGGCTAATCCTTTGACAAAACGCACTTTATTTGTAATTTGGTAGATCTAGGATGGATTTAGTATTTCAAGGAACTAGAGTTCAAGTCTAGTATTGAAGTCATGCAAATCTGTCCAAGAAACAAGTGAAGAACTGCTGTTCATTAAAGCTCGACAGATAGTTCAACAGATAATATCTATCGAGGTTTAATGACTGATTCTCGACAGCTCTCAATAGAAGCTGTATCTATCGAGAATTAAAATTCAGATTTCCAACGCATATTCAAGTTATTTGTGTAGGGTTTCTTTTCTCACAATCCTAGACATATATAAGGATTATTTTAAGGGCTGTCAAAGGTGATGCAACTTAATGCAAAGTGATTACTCATGCATATTGTGACCGGAGACAATTTGCCCTAGTTCATCTTTCTCTTGTAGAAGTTGCTGCGTCTTTGCGCCAAGGGTTTTGTAACCAAGGAGCTTCTTGATCTTCATCGTCTGGATAAACTGAATAACTTTGCAGCCAACATCTTTCTCAAGTTGGTGTGTTAGTCACGTACTTGGATCCATGCATCGATTGGTTAGTCACGTACTGGGAGTCGTGCATTGAAAGGAGAGATTGTCACTGCATTACAAGTCCAATTGTGTATTAGGGTAAGGGTTCAACTGTAGGTTGGTATTAGGTCTGGGATTCCTTTTACTTATAACCGCTTGTTTTGATAATAGTGGATTCTCGGGAGTGGTGACCTTAAATTCACCCGGTGGGATTTTGCCTCGGTGATTTTCCCCATTCATAAACAAATCACCTGTGTCAAATTTAATTTCCACTGCATTTAGGTTTAATTGGTGATTTGTTTGTGCTACCACGCTTATTGCATGTAATTGAATCCAATTAATTTCACTTGAATAAATTAATTGATTAAGTTACCAAAGGGGTCAATACATTCTTGGCCTATCAGATCATAATTTGGTAAAGCTTTACAAAGTGCTAAATCATAAGTAGAAGTTTTTTCAGGATTAGAGGGTGAAGGGTCTTGATGAGAGCATTCAAGGTGTATATTGTAAGTGTTTTGGTTTGATTAAAATAAAGGATAGATGGTTGATGCTATGCAATAACCTAAACAACTTGGATTTGTGGTTGTGGATGATTCCTATGATAATACAGTGGATTGTGTACTGTGAAAAGATGTGTGATATAGGCGAAAATGGCCAAATAACACATTTTTGCAAACTATATTTCAATCTACCACTGTTTGGAAAATATATAGCAGTCTACCACTTTTTTAGTACTCGAGCTTAAGAAAATAGAGTTTCGAACAGTACTCGAGTTCTTAGAACTCGAGTTCCTATTAAGATTGCCAACATGGCAGTGGCTGAGCTGAAATTTTGCACATTACAAATGCCACATTGAACTCGATGTTCTAGAGCTCAAGTTCTATGTTGACCAAACTCGAGTTTAGAAGACTTGAGTACCATGTTATTTTTCATACACAGTACCCAAGCTCAGTAAATTCGAGTCCGACTCGGGTAACCATGTTATTTTACTCCACCATACTCAAGTTCATAGAACTCGAGTACGGATCGGGTATCTTGTTATTTTAGTACACAGTACTCGAGTTCTGTGAATGATGCTCATCCTGCCTCAGCAAGACAGTACGCACTCTAGGTCCCGCTAGATGTTGGTCCATATCTGACATAAATTAAAGGTGATTAATGGCCCATTAAGTGGCTACTAGCAGAGTACACACAATAGCTATGCCAAATTAATATTGTAATACAGAATAAAATAGTTAATTTGAAGTACTAAAGTCAATCCCACTAAAAAACTTATCAAGCTCACAAACTTAATTCACTAACTATTGCAAGGAAACTTATTAAAATAAAAAAGAAACATACAATATGTGTTAGAAATGCTATAAACATATGGATAATAATTGTTGTAGATTTAGTTAATTAGTTAGTTAGTTAGTTAGTTACAATATCAAGAATGTTAATCACATTTGGTACATGTTGGAATTATTAATGCACATGGGGAATAATAGAACCAATATGATAAGGGCATGTGGGCCAATGAGATTAGAGCTAGTCTCCTATAAATACATGATTGTAATTCAACATTGGATCATTGAGGAATAAACCAATTTCTTAGTGCATTAGTGCATCTCTTTCTCTTAATCTCTTTCTTTCTCTATGGAGGGTGACTACCTTGAATTAAGTCAATTTTCCTACAATTCCCATCAATTCCCCTATAATTTTCATCAATCTCTATTAGAAACCACCAGGTTCCTAACAATTGGTATCAGAGTCGTTGATCTTGATATGAATGAATGTGACCAAAGAGAACTTTGGAAAGAATTACGGCAAATGGTGAACAAAGTTTCAGAGAATGTCAAGGCTTTGTATGAATCTCACAATGCCGTTTTAGATAAGCTCAAGGCCTTGGCTGAATTCGCAAGGCCATGAATGAAAAGCTCTCAAGAATGCAAGAGGGTTTCAAGAACATGGTGGAAAAGGAGTTACAATTTCTTGATTCAATGGAACTCGAAGAACAAATCAAGTTCCAAGAATATACTGCTGTTGTTGCAAGCCGGGATGTTGATTTTTGTGTCAAAGTGGATAATGATATACATGTACACGCTGCCCTTGAAGTTCAGTCCAAAGAACCAACAAAGAAGATGATGATGATCTTCCAAAAACCAATTCTTGATGCACCAACAGAGGCTTCCATTCAAGAGTCTATGATTCAAGAATTGGCAATCCAAGTGTCGGTGATCCAAGAATCTAAGATACAAGCGCCAACAATTTTAATGGTTCTAGAATCGAATGAGGTCTTGAGGATACAAGAACATTCCAAGGTTCAAAGAACCAATGAGACGTTGAAGATTGAAGAACCATTGAAGGCTCAAGAATTTGAGCAAAGTTTGGAGATCTACGAAGAAGAAACCTTCATGTGCATGGGACCACTTGTCAAAGAAAAATGCATGAATATGGTGAACAAAATGTCACTAAGGTATTGGTCCATTGGAAGATCTCCTTTGATGAAGGTGCTATTTCACAACAACACCTTGTGGACAAGGTGTTTTCAAGGGGAGGGAAATGTTTGGAATTCTATAAGCATATAGATAATAAATGTTGTTGATTTAGTTAGTTAGTTACAATTCCAAGCATGTGAATCACATTTAGCACATGTTGGAATTATTAATGCACATGGGGAATAATAGAACCAATAGAATAAGGCCATGTGGGCCAATGAGATTAGAGCTAGTCTCCTATAAATACATGATTGTAATACAACATTGGATCATTGCTTGTTTCAGCTAGTTTGGTATTTTGTGACTTATTGAGTTGTCAACTCATGTGTATGGCTTCTGTTGGGATGTGCATATGAGTGAAGTTTAGTAATATTGGAATAAGATTTGGACTTATATGTTTGGAAATTACCTTTTGTTTAGACTCTTAGTCTTGAAAGATTTAGTCTATTTTTTATGATGTTGGAAGATTACTATTATAGTTGGACATTTATGCAAAATTGGATTTGATCTAATATGGGAATTGTTGAGGTTTATTAATGCTCTTTGAAGACCTTGCATCCTTGTAAGGTGAAAACCTTGTTGTTAGGTCTTAAAAGTTCAGATTAATTGGCAAACTGTAAGTACAAACTAATCTAGGTATAGATTACTAAGTCTATATGTAAGATTAGACAATGCTCAAGGTGTTGTAAGTCTGAATACAAGAACAAGGAGGCTGCAGGTTCAGGAATTTGAAATATGCCAAGCTCGACCGACCGAACTGTAAATCTGCAGAATTTATTTTTCGGCCCATCTTCCCATTGGCCCTTCAATTGATTAGGGTTTTGGACCTACTTCACTAAGTATATAAAGAAAAACCTAAGACACACTTTAAAATTAAGAAGTCATGTTTTATTGTTGGATTAATTCAATGACAAAAGTATGTTTGTAGTGCTTTTATTTTTGAGGTACTGTTTCATGCATTTTGGGGTAAAGAACTTGAGCCTCCCTTGAAAATTTGAAGAAAAATCTATTAGTGATCCACGTGGAAGGTACTTTGGATGAGAGTGTAGTCCTGCACCTCATGACTATCTCGCGACCTTATGGGGCGACCAGGTCACTAGCTACATGATCTTTGTACTTTGCTATGTACCTATTCACTGCACATCTGCTAGCACAAACACATACAACTGTGAGGCGTGGCAAGGTGCTTCAAATAAAGGTTTAACAAACCCTAGAAGTTTAAGTAGTGTGAATATTATTGAGGCTATGCCATTGTATGAAATGAGAGAGTTTTTCCTTGAGAAAACCAAGTTCCCATCTTTCTTTTCCATCTCTTTCATTGTATTGATAAAGATTCTTTAAACACCTTCCCCATCCACAAACACAAACCTTGAGAATGAGAGAATGACATTGGAAACATGAGAAGCCATATCAAAATCCAAATCCTTTGGTGGGTTTCCATTGGCAGCAGTGATGAAAAGACTCGTGGAGTTGGTTGCTAGCTAGAGCTTGGAGGGCTCAAGTACATAGGGAGATATAGGCTTGGAGAATTTATAGTCATCCATATATTGCAACTATTCATTCTAGTGGAATTTTTTGACAGATGGTCGGGGGAGAGGTTTTTACACCTGGGGCTTAGGGTTTTCATCTTCCATATCACTTTGTGGTGTTATGTGTGATTTGCTTTTTCGTTCGTTATTTCCTCTATCGTACTATATTGCCATGATTGTGTAACGTAGTGTAGTTAGTTAGTTTGGAAATTCACTAAGTAACTTACACTTGGACTATATCGTTTAGTTTAGTGTTAAAAACAACTTAACCGTAAAATTTTGTGTTAAGAGTTCTAAATAATGCTAGGGTTAATATAACATATTTCAAAAATGACTTTCAAGTTGCTCTTTGAGATCTAAAAGGTTCTATGCCTTCTCCTTTCAAAGTCACTACTAGAAATCAATATACATACTATTAGAACTAGTAGATTTGAAGTTGCTGCATACCAATTATCAAAGGTGATGGATTTAAATCTTCAAGGGTGGTTTTTGGAGTTGTAGACTAGAGGTCTACCTTGGAGATCTAAAGCATGAAATGGAGTTTAATGTGGGAGCAAATCCATTTCAAAGAAGTCTGAGGGTTTCGGAGGTAGGTTTGATAATCATAGTTAAGTTTGTTACAAATTAAATATTCGTGACTGTAAAATTCTATTTGATAGTGATTGTTCTTCTTGAGATTGGTCGCCATAGGGTTTTCACCTTGAAACTGGTTTTTTTCATTGGTTTTCCGGGATCATCATATCTCTATCTTATTTACTTTTCCCTTGCATGATATGTATGATAAATATTTAACCTAGATCTGCGTAATTGACTTAATTATCAACTTGGCAATAATATTAGGTAAAAACACTGTGTTTTTAGGGGTCTAAAAACTAACATTTGTAAATGTGCGGCTATTGTTGCGTGCTTAACCCTCTTGGTTGGGTTTGGGGCATGACAATATTTATGGTATCAAAGCTGGCTTGGTAACACTATATGGGCTTAATGACACTATCCTACAAAGTGGCCCCTAATGAGAACATTAGGAATTTAAGTGGGGGAGATTGTGATCCCCCAATTTGCATGATTGTGTGTTGGGTGTGAGTGTGTGATGAGTCCTATATCAGGCATATAATGGGTTGAATTAGGTTTTATTAACAATTACAAGGAGCCCCAATTGTGACTAGTTCTTTCGAAATATAGCGTAAATATGAATAGCACTTTTCCTCAAGTTGCATGTTACAATGATAGCTAGCCTCTTATAGCAATCCAAAGACTTATAGGCATTGTACTTCACATCCCAGTTGTGATAGTGAGTTTTTGCCTCAACTGTTAGAACATTGATTGACTAAAAGATACATAAAGAACCGGGGACCATGAAAATGCTCACTACAACAAATATGACTTTTTTCAAGGGTCAAAACCCTTAAAAAAAGTATTCAAAAACATTGAAAAAAATTATTTTAAGAGTTCAATTGACCCTTGATAACCTTCGAAACATATACCGTCGAAAATGAAATTTTGAAGGCCTTCGTGGCCCTCAAAATAAGATTTTATTTTATTTAAAAAAAAAGAAAAAAACCACAATCATGCACAATATATATATATATATATATATATATATATATACACACACACAAAAATTCACAATTGTTGAGATGATATGTTATGATATTAATGTATAGCAAAAGTGGTATATTGCTACAATTACACTTTCTTTGATCTCTAAACTCAAACCTACAAATTATTGTCAATTATTGTTTAAGAGAAAAGATATCAACAACCACACTTTGTACAAAGACCAAATCTGTCCAAGAGTTAAAAGTTTTGATACATTTTATTCTTCATCATCATCTCCAAAGCAAGAAGTTATCAGCTAGTACAATTGAACATTTCAGCCATTATGGGTGCCCTCAAGTTTTTGAAAAAGAGAGAATGATACCAAAAGTTTGTTAATTTCCTAGCAAATATATCTACACACCTTTCATGGGAGTGTCTGACTTGGTAAAGCAACCAGATGCAAATGGCAAGCAAAAGACATATTTGTATTGCATGCTTCACCTTGAAGCCTTTTGACCTCTGATTTCTACTAGGTGATTGTTTCAACATAGTTGATTCTTGAAAATATGTCTACCAAATATTAGCAGCAAGTGGGGAGCCCAATTTGCATGACTAGGAAGGCCAAATTATAAGGAAATAAGCAGAAAAGAAGTTAACCACTCTAAATAGGCAAAGTCCATAAAATAATAAAGCCTAAATTTCAACTTGATTGAAACCAAACTAAAGACATCAGAAAGAATCAAAGTCGCATGGAAACTAATATTACCCGTCCTACCAAATATCAGTAGTGAGTGGCGAACCAAGCAAGCAAATTTAACATCCATACTCCAAAACCCAGAACAGGGGTCACAATCATTAACAATCTTTGCTTAGATATATTAAACCAAAAAAAAAAAAAATTACCCACATCAGCTTCTTCTAATGGTTCACGAGCCAGATCTAAGAGTTATTGGATTGACTGCTTCTACATCACCAGTAAATGATGCCCCATCACAGTATCTAATCTTAATTCTGTTCTAGTTGTAGAAGTCTGGAAATTTTAGACAGATTCTATTAATTTCATTAAAAGGCAAGACTCAGGAGAACAGAGGCGACACAAGCTGAAAAAAGCATGAAAGATTAACTAAAACAATAAACAATTAAGTCATACCAGGATTATAATTTTGGACTCTACTCAGAATCCCAGTGAAATTAACTGCCTTGTCCATATGCTTAGATGAACCTAAATGAGTTTCTAAACGATTAAGACAGAGGGTGACATTGTTGCACCATCCACCTCCCTAAGAACCTGAACAAAAGTAACATACAGATAACATCAAGATATTAAAAAATTAAATTTTTTCAATTTTTTTTTTTTTTTGCAACTTAATACTTTTAATAATTAAAACTGTTAAAGCCTTCAAGAACTAGATTTGAAAGAAATTTTTAGCATTCATATGTCATAACATGTGATCAAAATTACAATATTTAGCTTTTTCTGATTCTTTTCATAAAAGCTGAAGAGTAATATTTATTATTACTATTTGGCATTAGAAAAATTGCTTCAGTATTAATACCCATTTCTTTTCTTTTTCTTTTCTTTTTTCCCTGTAGGCAATCTGTTCAAGGATTTATTATGGCATTGTTTCTTTAGTTGGTAAAGAAATGGGAAACAGGATGTGACAAAAGGACAAACCTCAATGTGAACCAACCAATTGTTAATTCCTGCACCAAATCCCTTATCCCAGTGATAAGCTGGTGGACTTCCATCCAGACAAACTGCTCCATATGTCTAATTTCATAACATATTGAAACAAAGATTTGAAAGAATGTATTGTTTTTGAAAGGAAAAGAATATAGGTCTAATTTTGATCAGTTTATCTTGCAAGAGATTTCTTACCAGCTCCTTTTGCCACAGCATCCTCAACAATAGTAATTGATACATTAGCACCTTCTGTTTTGAGCATTACAAGTGTCCATGCTAGAAGATTCAACCATTGGATTAATCTTGTCCCAGCCATTCTGCGCATATCAAAGTTTAGTGATCAAAATGCAGTAAATATTGAAGAAAACTAAGATAACACAGAGGAGAAAACAGATCAGATCATTGCTTTCAAAATTTTATATTAAGTATAAGTAAATTGATCAACAAGTAGCTATATGACTTCTCAAAAAAAAAAAAAAAAAAAAAAAAAAAAAAAAAAAAGAAGAAGAAGAAGAAGAAGCTTAATGACTTTGTCCCATACATAATTTCCAAATAGGTAATAGAATCAAAATAGTGAAAAAAATACTTGAGTTATTTGACAAAACCAAAACCCAATTGCATCAAACCTTTTATGAAAAAAATCATTTCAAGGTTCTACTTATATTAAAAGTCAACAATAACAAACTGCACACCTTCATAATCCTTATTACTACTGTTTTCATTAGCATTTGTATTGGAAATCGGTGTCTCAGACACCAGAGGAGGAGGAGGTCCAGCAATTACTGGTTGCTCTTGGCTCTTGGAAACAGACCTCTGAGGAGCATAAGTTGGGGCGGAAAAAACAAGTCCGGAACCTCAACTCTGAATCAAAACCTAAGGACATGCCACACTAGTACTTTCATGGTCCACTAAATAAAGGCTGCCCAGTCCTCCAAACAGAGAGACATTCAACCCCACAAGGCATGGGGCCTTGTACCATAGTCTTCTATCTTGAGGTCTGGTAACTCAACTCTGAATCAATACCTAAGGAAATGCCACGCTTTCATGGCCACTCATATAAAGGCTGCCCAGAGTCCAGTCCTCTAACCAAAGAGCTTGAGGAGACTTACTGTCTAGTGTCAGATATTACTCATCACACGAATGGCACTAATAGCTTATAATAAGCATGTCTTAATCAAAAAAGAAAAACTACTTATAATAAGCATGTCTAAGGGGATCTTTATTCAATGAAAATTCTTAAAAGTGCAGTATCTTACAGTTGAAAATGTGTGAAGAAAACACTCATAGGAGCATTTTATTCTTCATAGGTGCCGCTTATGTTCCTATTTGACTGCTTGGTCGAACATATCTCACAAGTAACATGTTGGTGGCTGGACTGGATGTGAGCCTTAAGGCATTGATCAATGTTCATTAACAATATCATACATACAATCTGGTCCGCAACAAAGTACCTCCACTGAATCTAGTTTAACTACACTTGTCAGAGTTTGCAATAGATAACATTTCAAAAATTTAGGACAGTTTTTTTTTTTTTTTTTTTTCAAGAACAATGTTAGCAGATCATCTACAATACCAACTAAAGAAGGATATCTAGAAGCAAAGCAACTTGCTATGTGATTTCTCATTTCTCATGCTTTTGCAGTTTTGATGCAAATCTGAAAACCATTCCACACCCTATTCGTGTCATGCATGTTACCTTGAAAAGAAACTTCATGGCCACAGTTTTCTTTGTGCTAAAGAAGATGCAGATGCAGAGTCAAGTGTTCCTTTCTTCAATAGCTGGAATGGCAATCATCAACTGGACAGTGGACAAGTGTGTTTGACAAATATACAAACACACATACATACATATATATATATATATATATTTATATATATAACTCACAGCTGTTGTAAGGAGGTCAACATTCCAAGCTGCATAGGTAATGTTCCATTGAAATTGTTTGAGCTCAAACTTCTGTAACATTATAGAAAGTTTTACAATTAATACAAGTTCTAATAAATGGATTCGGAAAAGGGTTAACAAAAAGAAATCATAAATAAAGGGAAAAGATTAAACCCGCTATCTTTCAACTAAAGTATTTTATGATAAACATTTGAGCAGGGCAATCATATCATAAGAAGGCAACCAATGTAATATGAATAAATACAATATAAACCAAAAGAAACAAGTTCTTGCAGTTTCCTTGGACACTATATCTATTGAATGAATCTCAACCACAAGAGAGCCCGATTAATCACAAATCTAAAACCAAAATCAATCCTAGCTTGGCCAAGCCAATTTTATTATTTCCTTTCGCATCAGCCTGCTAAATTAATTGAATATAGAATTACAAAAAGACTAATTTATAATAAAAACTTGCAAAAAGACTTAGAATTTTTACTAACCTATATGAAATGATTGAAATGTTGAATTGAATTGTAACAATAACATCAGTACTCCATCTATAGCTGGTTGAAATGTTGAATTGTAAAAATACTCAGCTACAAAAGCAAAGTTTAAAATCACACACCAAAATTGAACCCTAATTTCCATAGTCAATCAATAAAAACAAAGATTGAGGCACAGAGCAATGCACAATATTCAATCACTACGATTGCGTTATGTATGATCAAGATACGAACTTAATTTTTACCAAAAAAAAATACCATCGGAAGATTCGCCGGAGGTGGTAACCGAGAGAGTATGACAGTTCTCGTCGGCGCTGCTATCCTCGTCGGAAAATTCCTTTCTCCGATCAGAGATTCCTCACATTCTGGTGATTCATCTTCGCACACAGAGAAAATGTGATCTACATCGAGAGCGAGCGCGAGAGAGAGAAAGAGCAATCAAAGGAAAAATAAATGAAAGAGAATAAGACAGGGAGGACCTAAATACTCTGAGAACGAAAATGTGAAATTTTCATAAAAAAAATTTCAGTCTTGCTTAGAAATAAATCAGTCTTTATGTTTTACAGTATTTTTTCGAGGGGTACTGGGAAATCTACAAATTTTAGAGCGAAAACTCACACTGGTGTGCCCGCCATTTTTTTCAGCACTTATTTCAAGGGTTATACGTTGACTTATTTTAAAGGTTCTCAGTAAGCCTAGTAATAGTCACCCGCCATTTTTTTCAGCACTTATTTCAAGGGTTATATGTTGATTTATTTTGAAGTTTCTCAGTAAGTCTAGTAATAGTCATCCGCGTGTTATATTTAGTGTTTATTTGGACAAATTTTAATAAACCCTCGAAAAATAAGGGTTGAAACAGGTCTACTTTTTTGTAGTGGCTCGCCACTTTGTTCCAAACTTTTATTTAAAAAAAATATATTAACAATACTGTTGTTGAATTATTTTATGTCCAAAAGGAAAAACAAAATCTGGTAGGACATATGATGTCTTGTTTGGTCCATGTGTACAAGAAATGCCTTTCCAGAAGTTTTTGAAAACTTCATTGAATTAATTAAATATCAGCCATCGACCGTTGTGGAAACAAAGAATGTATAAAAGTAAAAAAGGAAAAAAGAAAAAGAAAAAACTAATCAATCGATCATTGGGGGAAGATAAGTATAAGAATATATTCTGGAGAGACATGTGAAGCTCATGCTCATGTTGGCACATTAGTGTGAAGAGTGAGGAGAAGTGAAGTTCATTTTGTGAACTTATGGGACTCTTCTAAATGAACTACATATAAGTTAAATAAAACATAAGTGACCCCTCATCAAATTCAAAAAAGATACGTTTGAAGTTTTATATTGATGGGTAACTTTTTTAGCTAACTTCACATTCAGTCTTCTGAAATGAACTAGTCTTTCGAAAATATATACTTATCAGAAATGCCATAGACTCTTATATAAACACCAAGTATAGTGACCCACATTGCTTAGGGCATGACTCTGATACCATTTGTAATGACCCCGCCCCAACTGTTTAGATATTGTCCGCTTTGGAGCTCATACCTCTCATAGTTTTGTTCTCATCCAAAGCACATAACAGTAGTGGAAAAGGTCTCTACACATTTAAGGAAAGTCATTCCTTATAAGCACATCCATATGTGCTTTCCAAAATGATGTGAGATTCCATGGATTGCAAGACCCTCCCTTTTGGGTCACTACACCAAGACACCCCAATTTCGAGGTACGCAAAAATACTATTTGGGAACTCCTTTAAAGTTTCTAATTTAATCTTTAGAGGGTCTTAGGCCGGCACCACACCAGTGCACTCTGAAGGTACTTTCATTTTGCCGGTTCTTGACTCTTCACCTTTTACTGAAGACTGCGAGTTTGGGTGATAGACCTACTAACGATTTTGAGCATCATCATATATTAATTTTGTCATGATGAGTTTCAATCTTTATGACAGAACCCCAACCATTTTCCGAGTCATTTTCTTCAAAACCTTGCACAGATCTTTCTAGAGAAGTGAGGAAACATATTTCGTGATTGCAGCTAAAGTGCCAATTAATCTTTTTCAAATTAAAAGTGAGATAAAAAGAATATAGGTCTACCTTCCATGCGTCTGACGAAAAGTTTGTCAAATTCAGCAATTTTGGTTTTAATCTTGCTTAACTGTGAATGGTAGTAAAATTGTTGACCCAATTGTAGAAATGAAATGGAAATAATTACAAAATGGTAGCCAATGCAGTATCTCTAGCTAAAGAGCAAATTATCTTTAGCATGGTGAAAAGAATCTACAAGGAATTGAAAAATGTATCAAAATTACAGCATGCCTTTGACTTGATTTCCTTCGTTTTGTTGGAGGTGGTAGTGACCCTTATTTGCCACGTGCATGATCCTACTACTACCTTATAAATCAGTTTATTCTTCGTAATCTTACCTGATATTTTGCTAGGTTGATCAATCTCATCAAAATTAAGCAAATGCTCTAAAGCTTGACTATGAGTGAGAATTAAAAGGTGAGAAAATGACGTGGACTTCGACAAGAATGTTTCACAACCATGTGCAGAAATGCTATGGCATGCGTGTGGGTCTCTTCTCTTCCTAGTGGTTCAGTTTTCTTTCTGCTTATATTAGCAGTTTAGGAAAGTCCACACACCTTCCTAGCAAGGCAAATGATATATAGGAAATAATGTGAAAGACTCTTCTGTTGAATTGGAAATTAACTTGGAGGTGGAGATGAGCTGCGAGTACGAGGCAAGTAGCTGGCTTTGTAAAGACTCTTCTGCAACAACCTCTAATAATATGACATACTTTTCTTCTTCTTCTTTTTCTTCTTTTTTCTCTCTCTCTCTCTCTCTCTCTCTCTCTCTCTCTCTCTCTCTTTTCTTTTAGCTAAAATGCAAATTACACTCTTTTGCTCAAAAAAAAAAAAAAAAAAAAAATGCAAATTACATTCTCTAATTGAGTCC
>JARYZH020002060.1:0-19156 GCA_030021035.2 Notholithocarpus densiflorus | reverse complement strand
TGGGTTTGTCCATATGCTTGAGTCTCGTCCCATTGCCCACACGTTTACTAGTATTTGTGCATTTTTGGGCACAATAAAGCCACGCATTTCTACATTAGTCTCAGCCTTGTGAGGAACTAGAAAAGGTGCTGGTGGGTGCAAACGAAGGGTTTCTTTCACTATTGCTCGTAGAAAAGGGAACTTTGAGATGTCCACTTCTTGAACTAGCCGATCCTTGCCAAGAACTTCTTTAAGCTCGTCTCGGGCTTTAGCCATTTTTTCAGGGTTATGTATTAACTCAGACAGTGCCCATTCAACCGTGCTTGATGTTGTGTCAATCCCTGCAATAAATAAATCCTGATACAAAATAGTGTGAGAGCTAGACTTATAGAGCACTTTGCCCAAGTTTATTAATGAAGACAAAAAATAATGCTCTTAATTAGTATTTTTTTCTAAGGCTAAAAATTAATGCTAAGTTGCTAAGAGCACTCATCGGTGCTTGTATAATAAAAAAAAGTACCACATTAATGCATTCTACGCTTCTACTTCTAAAGTTACTTAATAAAAAATTAATATAATTAAGTGTTTTGAAGCAAAGTTAAGAAAGGTATTTAATTACCAGAAGCAGACGTTTGAAATCGTCGCAGCTGAATTCTGAATTATCTTTTTCAGCGAGATTAAGGAAGGAATCTAGTACATCATTGCTTGCCTTAGAACCCTCTGATGAAGCTCTTAATTGTACTCGTTCCTTGATGATACCATCAAAAATTCCGATCAATTTTGTAAAATAACTCTTCATCCTTTGCCGTATACCTTGCGGGTCAACTAAACGAAGTGCTGGGAAATAGTCTACAATGTTGGACTTTCCAAGAAGCTCCATGATACCAAATATAAGGTCCTGGAACTCTTGGGACTGTAAATTTGAACTATAGTGTGCCAAGTCAATGGAAAAAAATGTGTTTGATATGGTATTAAGTACTGTAATGAAGGCTACTCGACCAATATCAACCACTTCCCCACCACTGCAACATTGGTCAACATGGTCAAGTAATTCTTTCACCTTTTTCTGTCGAAGGGTTTGTGTGGCATCGAGTGGTTGTGGAGCAAATATTTTCGTGGCAGAAAGTTTCCTGAGGTTCCTCCAACGAGCCAACGCGGGCAACCACGACATTGAAACTTTGGGGTGGTTAAATACTTGGATAGAGTCCGGGATAGTTCGGCTGGAGAAGGCTTGGTCATTTTTTTGCAGTGCTTCTTTGGCTATGTCTGGAGAGGAAATGACTATGGTTGTTATGGTCCCAAGCTTGAGAGTCATAAGGGGTCCATAGGTTTTGGAGAGCTTGGCAACATCTTGATGGGGTTTGTTGCCCAGCTCCAGGATGTTTCCGATGATCGGAAAAGGGCGGGGACCTGGGGGAAGTGTGGAAGAGCCAGACTTCCGGCCTCCTAGAGCGGCAGTGAGCACATGAATGCATGCCCACACGATGGGAAGTATTAGCCAAAATGCTAGGTGGTCCATTAACTCAACTTTGCTTTGTGTTTCTTGTCTTTGTATTTTGTGAGGTAACACAAAGTAATGGGTGTTGGCTCAAAAGTTCTATTAGAATTGTGAATATTGTATTCAATGTGTAAAAATTGCATCGAGTTTGCCTTTATATAGACAAACATATGATGAGTGCAGTATAAATGTGCGTATTACATTATGTATTAATTTAATACAAGACATATGAGAAAGCAATGGTTGTGCTTTCTCAAAAACTACCGGCTAGATTTTCAAAGAAACACCACATCCTTTAAGAGGCAGTGGCATTCATCAGGTGGACGTCATATATAATTTCCTAAAGATTTAATATATAAGGTTTACAAACTAACTTATTTTTAATTACAAAAAATTAATTTGGACATTTGTTCATCATGTTTTTTATAAGTAGTAATAAAATTATATTCTTGCTACATCAGTTTGTAAATTTTTTATAATGAAATTTGTAGTAACTTCAATATTTTTCTTACAAAAAATTATTATATACTCCTTAAGGCCTAAGGCAGGCATAATAATTTCTCGATGTTTGCAAGCTGCACAACAATCACAACTTGGCTTTACTAGCCGTTCTATCTTTTTAAGCATACCCTTAACTACTAATTAGGTCACTTCTAGCTATATTGAAGTCTTTCATCTTTGAGAATTTAGTTGGGAAGTGAGAAAGTTACCAATAAGGATTTTTTTTTCCAGATTTATCGTTAGAAGGAAAATGTGTTATGTGCGATCTGGTAAATGACTTGTTTTAGGGTTTATATATATATATTTTTATATATATATATATAGTAGACAAAATTTATGTACAATACAAAATAATTTACTTTTTATGATTATTTAAACAAAAAACAACAACTAGATTTTATAAATAAATTATATAAACAAGTACAGTAAACTGAAATAAATATATAATTAAATATACTCACGGACCGAATGTGTACAAAATGCGTGTGATTTTATACATCTAATTTAGAGCCGTACTACTAGAAAGCCAACTAGCTTGGAGTTTGACAAGGAGTTTGGTTAGAAGGTATTATAAGTTCAATGTATTTAGTAAGATTTATCATCGACTTTTCAATTGGATGGTGATTTGTTTAAAACATTTTGCATGATTTCGGTAGGTTGTCTTTCAAATTCAAACTGTGAAGATGACTAAAAAGTAAAAACATGGAGATGCAAAAGTTCAACTTGAAGAGTTCCTTTCAATTTCTTGACGTTTCGTCTTCCATCCGTGCAACATTTTCAACTTGTAGCTTATAGGCTTATATGAAGAGTCCAAATCGTGGGTCTAATCGGATCCACCCAACCTACATGGGTTGGATAAGTTTGATTGAGTGTAAGTTTGTTTAGCAACGCATTTGTGTTGAAGCTGCGTCTGCGTTTTTTGGCTGGTCCCATGGCACTGTTCATGGATCAGCCAAAGCACAAAAACGTGTGAACAGTGTTTTAACTTTTTAAAAATATTTTGTTACAGTGTTTTCAGCAATAAGTTTTCAGTTTTCAGCAAATAAACAGTATCCAAACAGACCCTGAATTGAGATTTTTTCAACTCAACCATGGTGAGTTAGATTTTAAAAACTCCCTAACTGGATCCAACCTAACACATATACACCCCTAGTGAAAAGTGGAATGTACTGAAAAGTATGTGTAATGTAAAAAGTAACAAGAAGACACTTTTTTATTGATAACTTCTTCTTGTTCTTTTTTTTGTATTTTACTTTGAGTACTGTAGTGAGATTTATTACATAATATTTGATACTTTCTTCTTGAGTGTTACATTTATTATTCTAACACACATCTGTGTTGACAAATATCAACATGTTTTTATACATCTAATTTCACATATTGCTTTGTTTATACATCTATGCCTAGGAATGCTTAATGGTTAAACAATCACATATAGTAACTAGAATTGACATCATACCATATCATATATATAATAATAAAAATTGAGTCTAGAAGTCGTGGTTGCGCCAAATGGCTGCACCAAATTACAATTTTTAGATAAAAACAAAAAACTTATTTATTCTTATCAACTATTATTAGTGTTTCTCTATTAAAAAAACTATTGTTATTGTTTTAACAAAACATGTTTAGGGATATGGGCCCAAAATTGTATATTAGGCCTTGGGTTTTGGCCGAGGACGTTGATTAATCCGAGGATGGATAAACAATAGTGAGGGTGGTAAGTTCAGAGTCCCATAATTAACATGCAAAGTAGAAAGGGTTGAAGGTGGTCCGAGGAGAGGTGTATCCTCGGATAAACGAAGCACAGATCAAACGTATATTCTGTCACTCAAAGTGATCTCCCAGGAAACTCCATTGAGAGAGGCGTGCATGTTGAACGTACTGGAAGAATGGGAGCCAGGAAATATCTAAGGAAAAGCTGCTGCCACCACATTAAATGCCCTGCAGCTAACTTTCTAACCGCATTTATGTGGAGAAGACCCCTGAACAGTGCTGCCTTAGCTACCACAACTCACAGAAGTTCTGAAAGGGTGTCTGATGGGACAAACACTCGAGTAGTAGCTTAGATGATCAACAAGTGTAGGATCTAGATCGTCTGAAAGGGACTATATAATGTAAGAGACCCTCCATAAAGAAGGGAGGGGAAAAAAAAGGAAAAACACTGTAGCACTCTAGAACAAAATTTGTAACCTAACGTGAGTATCAATAAAAGAGAATCAGCCTTCTCGGACTTGGCTGAGGACGATTTTCTCAAGTCTAAGCTTGTTTATTTTCATTCTCCTGTCATCAAGACCTACCTGATTGATCGACTAATTCACTAAAACCTAGTTCTTCGTCCCACTCTCTACAAATTTATTGTTTTGGGCTTCTTGGGCCTAAGCCCATCCATCTTTTAGGCCTAGGATCTGAATCAAGTCCTTACAATTGGCGCCGTTTGTGGGGAGAGTTTCAGTGTTTCAGTGAGTCAGGTGTTCAACCATGGTAGGCTCAGATCCATACCAGGCAGAATCTATAGGGTCCCAACGTGAGAATCCTTTTGTCAACGTCAAGTGTAGAAGAGACTGGGAAGGGAGTGTGCATATTGTCCAGATCGGTAGGAGTCAGTCCCGGGGAAGAGCCACCTCTCTCATGAGGAGGATACCAGAGCCCTACGACTGGAGGTTGACCAATTGAAGAGAAAGCTACGCCATGCACGGCGAAAGCGAACCCCCTCGAGTCTTTCTCCTACGAGGAGGAGCACCATCACAAACGTAGGTATAAGAGCCCGCCTCACAAAGGCCTGGGAAATGACGCTATAAGCAAGGTGCTCAACCAGATCTCCAAGTCACCCTTCACACACAGAATAAAGGAGGGGACGCTTCCTCGGCGGTTCACCCAGCCCACATTCACCATGTATAATGGTCGAACAGACCCTATGGAGCACGTGAGCCACTTCAACCAGAGGATGGCTGTGCACTCCAAAAATGAGGCACTAATGTGATTCCCCTCTAGTTTGGAGCCTGTGGCGATGAGGTGGTTTGATGGCCTAGCTGCAGGTTCTGTCAACTCCTTTAGAGAACTCACCCAAGCCTTTGGGTCCCGCTTCATCACTTGCAGTAGGGTCCTTCAGCCCTTAGACTCTCTGTTGTCCATGTCCATGCGAGAAGAGGAGACCCTGAAAGAGTACTCGGACAGATACTGAGAGATGTTCAATGAGATAGATGGTAACTTTGACGACGTGGCCATCAGAACCTTCAAGGTAGGCTGCCTATTGAGCATGGTTTGAGGAAGTCCTTGACTGGGAAGCCTGTTACCAGTGTGCGCAAGCTCATGGAGCGGATTGACAAGTATAAGAGGGTTAAGGAGGACCAACAGCAAGACAAAGAGAAGGGCAAGGCTATCCCCCAAGAGAGGGGGGATTTCAGGTCAGACTGATACAATCATAACAGACCCTAGAAGGATTTTGCTGGGCAGTCTGGGTCTATGGCTCCTCAAGTGGTTAACGTGGTGTTCTGAAAGCCAGTACATCAAGTCTTGGAGAAAATCAAGGGTGAGCTATACTTCAGATGGCCAAACAAGATGGCAGGGGACCCCACCAAGCGCAACCAGAGCCTTTATTGCCAATACCATCAAGAGCGAGGACATACGACCGAGAACTGCAGGAATCTGTGGAATCACCTGGAGTAACTGGTCAGAAATGGAAGGTTGCAACAATTTTTGTATCGGCCCGACGGGCAGAGACACCAAGCAGGATCAAGGGCTCAAGGGAACGCCTCTTCAGGGCCCCCTTTGGGTACAATCAACGTCATCTTCGCCGCTCTAGGGAGAACTAGCTCGCAGCCTTCCAGGGTAATGTCCATAACTCAGCTACCACCGAGGACTCTAGTCAAATGCCGAAGAAGGCAAGAATGGAGGCCCAACCAGCATTGAGCTTTTCGGATGAAGACAAGGCGGGAACCATACAGCCACATGACGACGCATTAGTGATCACCTTCAGGATAAGAGGGTATGACGTGAAGAGGGTGATGGTGGATCAAGGCAGCAGAGCGGAGATCATGTACCCCGACCTATACAAAGGGCTGAACTTGAGGCCCGAGGATTTGATAGCCTATGATTCACCCTTGATGACTTTTATGGAAAAGTTGTCATTCCAAAGAGTCAGATTAGACTTCCGGTGCAGGCAGGGTCAGAAGTGGTGGAAGTGAACTTCATCGTGATGGATGCCTATTCTCCCTACACGGCCATTGTGGGAAGGCCCTGGCTTTATGCCCTGGGGGCCGTTTCTGCATCTGAAAGTGAAATACCCGTCCGGGGACTAGATCGGAGAGCTCGTTGGGAGTCAATCCATAGCTCGACAGTGCCTGGTGGCCGTCATTTCGCGTCAAGCTGGGGCTGAGTCCTCGGCCTCTGCTAAGGGGGGCTCATAGCAATCAAAGCTCCCAGCCCTACCTGTTAATGGGTCGGCCAAGGAGGCGAAGTGTGAGGATTTAGAAAGGATTGTCATGGGGGACAATCTAGAGAAGTTTTTTCAGATCGGGGCTCAATTGCCTCCTCAGGAGAAAGAAGAGCTGATAGAATTTCTTAGAAGGAACGTCGATGTGTTCGCATGGAGTGCTTACAAAGCTCTAGGGGTTGACCCGAGCTTCATCTATCATCATTTGAACGTCAATCCATCTGTCACCCCCAAAAAGCAACCACCTCGATGCTCGTCCAAAGACCACTGTGATGCTGTCCGAGACGAGGTAACGAAGCTCAAGCAAGCTGGGGCTATCAAAGAGGTATTATATCTTGAGTGGCTGGCCAATACCGTGGTGGTGAAGAAGAAAAGTGGGAAGTGGCGAATATGTGTAGACTTCACCAACTTGAACAAAGCCTGCCCAAAGGACCCTTTCCCCATGCCTCGGATCGATCAGTTAGTCGACACGACAATTGGTCATCCTCAGATGGGCTTCCTGAATGCCTTCCAAGGGTACCATCAGATACCTTTAGTTTTGGACGATCAGGAGAAAATAGCCTTTGTCACCCCCACTGGGAACTACCACTACAAAGTGATGCCTTTCGGTTTGAAGAATGCGGGGGCCACTTGTCAAAGAATGATGACCAAGATGTTTGAGCCTCAGTTGGGAAAAAGCGAAGTCAGAGCACATTCACGACCTCGAGAATATCTTCGAGATCTTGAGGAGGCACAAGCTGCGACTTAATGCCTTGAAATGCTCTTTTGGTGTCGGATTAGGAAAGTTCTTAGGGTATATGGTCACTCACCGTGGAATTGAAGTCAATCCTGACCAAATTAGGGCAATTAACAATTTACAACCACCTCGGAATCCCAAAAAGGTCCATAAGCTTATAGGAATGACTGCTGCCTTAAACCGATTCATCTCTCGGTCAGCAGACAAGTGTAGACCCTTCTTCCAGTTGTTGAACAAGTCGAAGGGATTTGAATGGACCGAGGAATGCATCCTGGCCTTCCAACAATTGAAGGAATAACTTTCTTGGCCACCCATTATGTCAAGGCCCGAGGTGGACGAAGTCTTGTTTGCTTATATCGCTGTGGCCCCTCACGCGGTGAGCTTAGTGCTGATACGGGTTAATGGTGGGGTGCAAAGACCAGTTTACTATGTGAGCAAGTCACTACATGAGGCCGAGGTCTACTACCTGCCACTGGAGAAGGCCATCTTGGCGGTGGTGCATGCTACACGCAAGTTACCCCACTACTTCCAATCACACACAGTGGTTATCCTCACCCAACTTCCACTTCGAGCATTACTTCGGAGCGCTGATTTCACAGGGAGGATAGCCAAATGGAGTATAATGCTAGGGGCTTTTGACATCAAGTATATGCCTCGCACCTCTGTCAAGGGCCAGGTACTCGCGGATTTGGTGGCCGAGTTCGCTGAATCCCCATCAGAAGAAGAAGCAGAGAGCCAGGACATGAATGGAAAATCGGTTGACATGGTCTCCCTGCAGGAACCTTTGTCTTGGAAGATATACGTTGATGGCGCAGCAAATCAAAGGGGCTCTAGAATGGAGCTAGTCCTAATATCCCTTGAGAAGATCATTATTGAGAAATCCTTAAAATTGGGCTTCTCGGCCACCAACAACGAGGCCGAGTATGAAGCTCTGCTGATGGGAATGACCATGGTTCAAAAAATGGGTGGAAAGGCAACACAGATATTCTCAGATTCGAGATTGGTCGTCGGCCAGGTGAATGGGGAGTTAAAGGCCAAGAACATAAGGATGCAAGAATATTTTAATCAAGTTAGGCGCCTGCAACCAGGGTTTTAGTCTTTCAGTTTGCTGCATATCTCTAGGAATGGAAACACGCATGCAGACTCTCTTGCCACACTGGTGACCTCCTTGACTTAAAGTTTGCCTCAGGTCGTTCTTGTTGAGGACTTGTGCAAGCCTGCTGTTGTGAGAGGAGATACGATCCAGATCCATCAAATCAGGGTGGGGCCCAACTAGATGGACCCTATAGTGCTATTCCTTAAAGAAGACGTCTTGCCCGAGGAGAAGTTAGAGGCTGACAAGATATGGAGAAAAGCTCCTCGGTTCTAGCTATCCAAGGATCAGAAATTGTACAAGCACTCCTTTTCTGGGCCATACCTACTATGCATACACCCCGAAGCAACAGAATTACTCCTTGAGGAGTTACATGAGGGGATTTGTGGAAGCCACACTGGAGGCAGATCCTTGTCACACAGAGTCATCACTCAAGGTTATTGGTGGCCAAACATGCAAAAGAAGCACAAGAATATGTGAGGAAGTGCGACTAGTGTCAAAGATTCGCACCAAACATACACCAACCGGGAGGAGTCCTTAATCCTTTGTCCAGCCCTTACCATTCGCTCAATGGGGCTTAGACATCGTAGGCCCTTTCCCCAAGACAACAGGAAATAAGAGATACTTGCTGGTCGGCACAGACTACTTCACTAAGTGGGTTGAAGCTGAGCCCTTGGCAAATATCAGGGACGTGGATGCTAAGAAATTTGTTTGGAAAAACATTGTCACTCGGTTCGGGGTCCCTCATACCCTCATCTCGGACAACGGCCTTCAGTTTGATAGCAAATCTTTCAGGAGATACTGCTGTGACCTGGGAATTACGAATAGATATTCTACCCCAGTTTATCCCCAAGGGAATGGACAAGCTGAGGCTGTTAATAAGGTCATAGTGAATGGACTCAAGAAGAGGTTGGATGACTCGAAGGGAAAGAGGGTGGAAGAGCTGCCGCATGTCCTCTAGACATACCGAACCACACCTCGCAGATCGACAAGGGAGACCCCCTTTTCAATGACTTATGGAGCCGAAGCAGTCATTCCTTTAGAAACCGGCTTCCCAACGTTGAGGACAAGTTCTTTAAATCCGAGCGACAACAATGGATTGCTAGAAAAGAGCTTAGATCTTATTGAAGAAAGAAGAGAAAATGCAATGGTCCAGTTGGCATATTACCAACACAAGCTCAAGTAAGGTTATGATGCCAGTGTGAAGCTAAGACCGTTAGCGCCTGGAGACTTGGTATTGAGAAAGGTTCTAGGCACTGCAAAAAACCCAGCATGGGGAAAGTTGGGACCCAACTGGGAGGGGCCATATCGCATCACCTCAGTGGCTGGAATAGGAGCATATTTCCTCGAATATCTAGATGAACATGTAATACTTCGCCCTTGGAATATAAACAACCTGAAAATGTATTATTATTAATGAAAGTTCCCTTTGTCATATGCTTATTTATTGTGTAAATACATTGTGCTTCCCATTATTATCTTTATAAGTGATTAAACAAAACCTTAGACATGCCTAGCTTCTCGGACCACATGCTTTGGGAAAATTAACACTCTATGACATCTTTCTAAGTGATTAAACAAATCCTTAGACATGCATGGCTCCTCGGACCACATGCTTTGGGGAAATTAACACTCTATAACATCTTTCTAAGTGATTAAACAGAACCTTAGACATGCCTGGCTCTTCGGACCATATGCTTTGGGAAAATTAACACTTCATGACATCTTTCTAAGTGATTAAACAGAACCTTAGACATACCTAGCTCCTCAAACCGCGTGCTTTGGGGAAATTAACACTTCATGACATCTTTCTAAGTGATTAAACAGAACCTTAGACATGCCTGGCTCCTCGGACCACATGTTTTGGGGAAATTAACACTCTATGACATCTTTCTAAGTGATTAAACAGAACCTTAGACATGCCTAATTCCTCGGACCACATACTTTGGGGAAATTAACACTTCATGACATCTTTCTAAGTGATTAAACAGAACCTTAGACATGCCTCGCTCCTCGAACCACATGCTTTGGGAAAATTAACACTTCATGACATCTTTCTAAGTGATTAAACAAAACCTTAGACATGTCTGGCTCCTCGGACCACATGCTTTGGGGAAATTAACACTTTATGACATCTTTCTAAGTGATTAAATAGAACCTTAGACATGTCTGGCTCCTCGGACCACATGTTTTGGGGAAATTAACACTCTTTGACATCCTTATAAGCGTTAAACAGAACCCTAATTGTGACTGACCCCTCAGATCACATACTTGGGGAAATTTAACACTGATATCTATTGGAGGCTTTAAGTAAGTTAAAGTCCTTATTTATTTATCTAAGTGATGAGCAGGATGAAGGTTGTCTGCCCCTTTTATTTTTTACAAAGTACATATTTGTCTTCGTCAGATTTAGCCTTCACTACAGAAGGTTCAATTCTCAATACAAATGTGTGATAGACCTTTTTATTTCTGGTACTTGATTAAATTACTTAGATTGTTAGCGGTGTATTATTGTTAGTTTTTATTGAAGACAGGGTGGCAGCAGTTCAATGCTGTTTGCAATAGTAATAAGCTTCAAAGCATATAAAGTAAAGGTGCAAGAGATAAAAAGAGAAGTATTTTCATTAAACAGGAGTACATTATATACAGAGACAAAATGCCACTTTTAAAAAAAAAAAAAAAAAAACAACAACAAAAGGAACTACAAACTAAGTCCTAAGTGCTACTTCTTGGTCTTGGGGGGATCTTTTTTTTGGCTCGACTGGGAGGCAGGGATATCCTTGGCCTGAGGATCTTTCTCTTTGGCCTTGGCCTCTGTCTCTTTTGCTTTGGCCTTATCAGCATCCTTGGCCTCTGAGGGGGGCTTAGCCCCTTTGTCCTTACCTTCGTCTTTGGCCCCCTCAACCCCTTAGCCTTGATCACCAACTTGGCTGGGTCCTTTCAAAGCCTCAGAGAGAGGGGGGAGCAGCCTGTGTAGTCAGGGGCTGCTCTGAAGACTCGATAGCAGTGGCAAAGGGGGATAGGAGGTCAACCGGGATCTCACGAATCTCGGAGTGGTAGTATACTTTCCCCGGTTGCCTCCACTTCGAGCCTGTAGGGACTCCTGCAATGTTGAGGGCTTCTACCCATGTTGCATCGCAGTAATCCCTGCACACCTCAGCTAGCTCCTCAGTGAGTCTGGCTTGTGTCTCTTCCACGCCGAAGGTGTAGGACGCTTGTTTTTCAGCCTCTGCTGCCTCCTTGGCCAACTAAGCTGCCTCTTTAGCCTTCAGCAGTTCCGCCCTCAGCTCCAGCATAAGTTGCCTTGAAGTGGCCAGCTCTATCTCCATCTGATAAAGCAACTTGTGCTGGTCTTCAGCTTAAATCTCGAGACTCTTTAACCCTACCTCAACACTCTTTCTTTCCTTCTCCTCGGCAGTCAGCTTGGAGAGCAGCTCCTTGTTTTCCTCCTTCGAGGCCCCCAATGCCTTTTCATTCTAGAGGCGGAGGTGGACCTCATTCTTAACATCATTTCGGGCCTCCTTGACCCATTTCTCAGCCACAAAGACCTCCTGGGTGATCTACGCAAAAACAATATGGCAACCCCATGTGAACAAAAGATGGAGAAACAACTTACTAGTACTTGATAAATGAAAAGCATGTGGCTGTGAACTTACCATGGCAAGGTCCCTTTTTAGGGACATGAAGAGGTCTTGCTGCTTCATCTTCCTCACAGTGTCCATATCCTTAAGTAAAAGAAGTGGCTGCTCTAAGGCCTCAGCTATATATGCAGAGTGACCTCTTTAGAAGTCCCTGACAGAGGTGTTCCAAGGGACCGCAGCCCCATCTACCTCCCGGCTGTCCACAGAAGTGGACCTTTTGTCCTTAGGGTCTTTGGCCACTTTCTGCTGTTTGGTACCCTTCTGAAGGGCCACCTCCCCTTCCTCAAGCTCCTGTACTGGTCTCTTCTTCTTTAGATTCGGATTGGCGTGCAAGCCGAGGTCAGTGGGGGGGTAGAGGGGGAGGAAGAGGAAGAGTGGGAGGAACTTGGGACTTGGGGACTTCTTTTGTGGTTAACCCCTTGTTCCTTACGGCCATGAGGTCTCTTAAGCCCTTGTTCCCCCAGTTCAATGCCATCTCGTCTGCCTCTTCTTCAAAGATGCTATTTGGACGGGCAATCACTAAAGCCAGGGCGTGAACACCTGAGTGCCTATCGGGCTTGTCCTCGGCGTTTGAGATTTGAACTACTTGAACCCCTTGAGTCTCCTCCTCTTCAAAGCGAAATCTGTCTATCTCCTCCCCGAGTGATGAACGTGAAGAGGTAATCTCCTCCCTTGGTGCTGCTGCTGCCTCAAGCAAAGCCCGCTGAAGTGGCAATACGACTGGTGGAAGGTCTTCATGGGCTAGGAAATTGGGCTTTGACACGTCAATCCAAGCCAGCTGTGGGTCACCTGCTCTTATGGCAAGGCCTATTTCTTGAAATATCTTCGAGATGGGCTCAAAGTCCAAAATCAGGTGGACGGCTCGCAACTGCATATCCTTACTTACAAAGATCTCAGACCTGAACAAATAGTTGAGAACTGCAACGTTGGTCAAACTGAGCCTGGGCGCTATTTGCCTCCTGTCTGCAAAAATGGCCGAGGAGCAAAACACGGTTAGAAAGTTAAAATCCATCATCAAAAGAGAGCAAAACGAAAGAGAAATAATCACATGGTTAGGGTCAAAAGATCTAAATCTCTTGCTAAGGAACCTAACTCTAAGGTATCCCACCTGGCTCTCCCTCTCGAACGGGGCAGTGAAGGCCATCATGCCACGCTCCTGAAGCTATCAAGTAGTCGTCTTTCATACCCTTATTAGATTTGGGAAGGCATGAGACAAGCCTAATGATAGGCGATCTGGACTTGAGGTAAAACCCCGCGTCAACGAGTGAGTGGCACTCGTACATATGTACCATATCATGCCAGGTGAGTCCCAAACCCAAATGCTCATTTAGAGCATCGACGCTGCCTAAGACCCTAAAAAGGTTAGGTGCGCACTGATGAGGACACAACCTATGGTTAATGAGGTAGCCTCAGGTTATTCTACCTATAGGGAGCGTCATTCCTCCTTCTATGAAAGTTATCATAGGAATGATGACTTCCCCCTCTTTTCTATGTGTTAGTAGTTGGTTTAGGGCACAGTACCGCAAAGCAACTTCCTGTGGTATGTGATATCTGACCTTAAAGGCCTCTATTTTCGTAGGGGAATCTACAAGGTGCTTAAACCTACCCATTTAGACACACTACAAGGAAACGAATGAAGTTTCAAGGGAAAGAGTCTGAATTGGAAGGCTGAGGAGACCGGCCGAGAAGAAATGAACCTAAGAAAGGAAGAAACTTACGGAAATTAACACTTGTGGTGCCTCTAGTACTTCTTAAGGGTTTAGATTTTTAAAAGGAGAGGAGCGAGAAATCTTGAAGGTTTAGGAAAAGTCGAAGATCTAAGAGTTGGGAGTCTCTGAAAAAGCTTGAGGACTTGTGAAATGAGGAAAGTGATTTCCCTAGGTGCCTTATATAGAGGGCGAAGTTGAGTAGGAGTTATCCCGCTCAAATTCCAAGGAGAAATGTCAACCGTAGGATTTGCGTCTCACCATTGGATGCAAGGGACAAAGTGCCGCTTGGAGCGATTAATGACGCATTGCGATCTTCGAAATGTCAGTGACGGTTATGGAGCACGCAAAACAGTACCCTAACACGTGCAAAGTAAGTAAATGAATGGTCTTGGCTCTTAAAAATCAAAACCCCACTTTTTCTCCTCGAATAAGAGGGAAAAATCAGAGTTTTGAGGGGCTATTGTAGGGATAAAGGCCCAAATTTATATATTGGGCCTTGGGCTTTGGCTGAGGACGTTGATTGGTTTGAGGACGGATAAACAATAGTAAGGGTGGTAAGTTCAGAGTCCCATAATTAACATGCAAAGTGGAAAGGGTTGAAGGTGGTACAAGGAGGGGTGTCTCCTTGGATAAACGAAGCACAGATCAAACGTATATTCTGTCGCTCAAAGTGACCTCTCAGGAAAATCCATTGAGAGGGGCGTGCATGTTAAATATACTGGAAGAATGGGAGCCAGGAAATATCTAAGGAAAAGCTGCTGCCATCGTATTAAATGCCTTGCAGCTAACTTTTTGGCCGCATTTATGTGGAGAAGACCCTTGAACAGTGCTGCCTTGGCTACCACAACTCACAAAAGGTCTGAAAGGATATCTGATGGGACAAACACTCGAGTAGTAGCTTAGATGATCAACAAGTGTAGGATCTAGATCGTCCGAAGGGGACTATATAATGTAAGAGACCCTCCATATAGAAAGGAGGGGAAAAGAAGGAAAAACACTGTAGCACTCTAGAACAAAGTTTGTAACCTAATGTGAGTATCAATAGAAGAGAATCAGCCTCCTCGGACTTGGCCGAGAACGATTTTCTCAAGTCTAAGCTTGTTTATTTTCATTCTCCTGTCATCAAGACCTACCTGATTGATCGACTAATTCACTAAAGCCTAGTTCTTCGTCTCACTCTCTACAAATTTATTGTTTTGGGCTTCTTGGGCCTAATCCCATCCATCTTTTGGGCCTAGGATCCGAATCAGGTCCTTACAACATGCAACCTAGATTCATATCAACTTCATTTAAAAAAAAAAAAATTTTGGTTTTTTAAATTTGCAACGACTTAATTGTTATTATAAAAATATATATATATATTTCTTTTCAGTTCTTTCTTATTTTATTTTACATTTGGTTGATAATATTTTGACAGACAAAATAATATTTAAAAAAAAATTTAATTATGTCCTATTTGATTTTTGGTTTTGTTGATATGTTATTAACATTTTTTTTTTTAATATAAGGCTCTTTTGTTTTTATCCAACCTACGATCTAGGATTTGAAATGAAATAGCCACATTAGCATCAACTCAAAAATCTATTTTGCTCCTAACAACAAACCACCTAAGCTCTAAAATATCTTTAAAGATTTCCATTTGCAGTTATATAGGATAAACTACTACCTAACATAGCTTCTTTTCTTTCTTTTTTTAATTCAAAATTAGAATAGGTACTCTCAACCATGGTCTTAAAATTGAATCAAACCAGCCTGTTCAACCTAGAACTAGACCCTAATCTGTTCCATTGAAAATCGAAAAAACCAATGGTTCAACTAGTAAAAACAGGAGATGCAAGAGTTCAACATGAAGAGTTCCTTTTCTTGACGTTTCGTCTTCCATCCGTGCAACATTTTCAACTTGTAGCTTATAGGCTTATATGAAGAGTCCAACTCGTGGGTCAAATCCGATCCACCCAACCCACATGGTTGGATAAGTTTGATTGAATTAAGATTTTTTCAACTCAACCATGGTGAGTTAAATTGAAAAAAAAAAAAAAAACCCCTTAACTGGATCCAACCTAACACATGTACACCCCTAGTGAAAAGTGGTATGTATTGCAAAGTATGTGTAATGTTAAAAGTAACAACAAGACACTTCTTTTATTAATAACTTCTTCTTTTTTGTATTTTACTTGAGTATTGTAGTGAGATTTATTACATAGTATTTGATACTTTCTTCTTGAGTGTTACATTTAATATTCTAACAAACATCTGTGTTGACAAATATCAACATGTTTTTATACGTCTAATTTCACATATTGCTTTGTTTATACATCTATGCCTAGGAATGCTTAAGGGTTAAACAATCACATATAGTAACTAGAATTGACATCATATCATATCATCTATACTACTCTATTTAAGAGGCTTCTCCTGTCTGGACCGAATTTTTTTTTTTTTTTTGGTTTCAAAATACCCCTACATCATACGTTTAAGTAGGGGCAAAACTTGGTAAAAATGCTTCTTTAACTCTCACGTAAAACACTATCTACAAAATAGGACCACACTCTCACTACACTCACGTTGGTTTTCAAACTCAAATGGCTTCTTCTTCAGTTCTCCAATTCTCTCAATTCTATGTTAATCTTCTTTTCACCATTATCATCATTTTTTCTATTTGCTCTGCTCAAATTTGCTCCTGCTCAACAGTATGTGTATGTCAATGTACATTGGTCTTTTCTATTTTGGTTTTCTAATTCATGAACAAATTCTTATATTCTTGAAACAAATCAAATATTTCAACCTCACCTTTAATTTCTTTCACATATTTCTTCAAGGAACGTGCACTGGGATGTCTATTTTCAAGATTTTCGTATCTAAACTTCAAGGAATGTGCACTGAGGTGTTGATCTTCAAGATTTTTGTGTGCTCTGTCCTAGACTTTGAACTTGAAGTGTAGTCAACGGCCAAAATGCAAGTATCTTTGATCACCTCATGCCTGTTGGGTTCTATGTGTTATGTTTGCTTTTATGAGTTGTCATTTAGTATTTATTTTCATGTATTTTTTTTTCCACATCATTATCTTATCTTAAAAAAAAAAAATCTAACGTGGTCACGTTTTCTTATATTCCTATTGTTTTGTTCACAACTCATATTAGAACTCTTTCAACGTGAATATAAGAAAACATTATCAACTCATATTAGAACTCTTTCAACTTGAATATAAGAAAACGTTTTCAACTCATGTTAGTTGAAAACGTGAATATGAGTTCTTATATTCACGTTTTCAAACATGAGTTATATTTGAACTCAATCTTATATTCACGTTTCTATTTGAACTAAATCTTATATTCACATTTTTAAATATGAATTCTATTTGAACTCAAATTACTTTTTTAAAACTCAAATTGATATTTTTTTAGAAAAAAATTTAGTTGAACGCTGACTTAAAGTTTAGAAAAAAAAAATCTTATTCTTTTATTTTGATTTAGAGTCTAAAAGAAGAAAAGAAAAGAAAAAGTGGGAATAATGTATATTCACGTTGAAATAGGTCCATACTTTTCTTTTTTAATTTTTTCTTTTATTTGGTTAGTTTGATGAGTGTTTAATATTTTCTCTAATTAATGACTCTTTTTTAAAGAGTGGGAATAATGTATATTTTTGTCTTTTTTTTTTTGTGGTTACCAGGTTTGACTAATCATTTTAGTGTATGTGTTTTAAGTGGTGCTTTATCTTCCTCCTATTATTTTTTTTCTGTTGCTTTTTTTACATTTAAGCCTTACTCTCTATTTTTTTGTATTTTTTTTAGGGTGACATATCAACAATTTTATTAGATTGCATAGCAAGCACATTGGATGAATTCGGGTAAGCGAAGTGGTAGTAAATCTATCAAGTAGTTGTTAATGATCATTTTTTGTAAATATCCTACCATATGAAATTTAATATTGTCCTTTGTTTTTTCTATACTATTATTTAAGGAGATTTCCCTATTTGGACTAGATTTTTTTTTGCTCCTAAATATCCCTACAACCTACATTTAAGTAGGGGCAACTCAGTAAAAATACATCTTTAACTCCCACTAAAATATTGCCTATAAAACAGGACCACTCTTCTGATAGTTTTCAAATTACTTTATTTATTTTAACAAAATTAAAAATTAAAACAAATACACGTTTGTTTATAAAAATACATCTGCTGATTAAAAAAAAAAACACATATGCCGATATTGCAAAAAAAAAAAAAAAAATCCTTGCACCCACATTTTAGGGGGTGTTTGGTAGGAGTATTTAAATAACAGTTTTCATTGTTTAAATAACACAACACATATTTGCACAATATTTTTTCATTCGCACGTATTTTCAAAAAACTTAAACAACGTTACCAAATGCTCTTAATCACGCACACAAATGCGAAACACACACACACCCTCTCTCACAAAGTTTCAGTACTGCTTTTGCCTTTGTCAGCGCATCATTGTATGGCAGCCATTTAAATAGCTGAGGGGTCGCTCTAAGCTTAGGCAAGCGTGTCGTCAGTCGGATCCGGACTTCGAACTCTAACTATCGCGATCCACCTCTTACTATCTGCGTGATTTGCTTTGATTTGTTTTTGGTATGTTATCTCTGTGTATCAGTGTTTGGAAAGTTAGAAAATATTTTTTCTAAACTGTTTTTTATCATGAGAGGTAACATGTTATTAACTGTCATAGAGTTAATCTTCTAATACTATCCTGCCATTTCCTTTTTTTTTTTTTTTTGAGAAGTTGCCATTTCCTAATTACTTTCTTGCTACAAGTATTTTGTAGTTAAAAACAATAAATACTAATAATGATTATAAGAAAAAAAGCCCATTTAGAATTTTTTTTTTTTTTTTTTTTTTTTTTTTTGAAGGGGAACAAAGATTCATTGCTTCATGAAATTGAAATATAACAGGAAAGACAAAAGAAGAAAGGAGACCTCTAGCTACTACCCTACCAGGGCAGGAACAGCAAACCAAGAAGGACCCCCTCTAACCTAAAAAGCTTATACACACCAGCCAGCTAAAACAACTTATAAACTATCCTGTTGAACTCCCTTTTCAAGAAGACATAACAAACAAAAGCAAGATAAGACCAAGGTCCCAACAAGCACCGAAAAGTGCAGTCAATTTAAACTGTCCCAAAGACAGCATCAGCCAGACCCGAATTGACCGATTCACAGAGGCGCTTAGGAGCCTGGCTATTCTCTTCCTCTGAAGCTTCATTCGTTCTCAAGCGCTTTGCTCCAATCTTCAACATCTGGGCAAGAGTTTGATCATCACTAACTTTTCCTTTCGCGCGGGCAGCTTTTTTCAGATTGCCATTACCCATAATCTGTTTTCCTTTTCCATGAGCTTTGGCCTGAAAAATTACGCCAACTTGGATAGCATTGGCTGGATCCTTCTTCTCTGGGTTGTCTTTCTCATTTTTATCTAAAGAGGCTTTAGTTCTTGGGCTCCCTTGAGAAAGAAAGCCTTTTGGGCTTTGTGAAGCAGGGCTTTTTGGCCCATGGGAGAAAGAGCCTCTATGCTCAATTGAAGAATCCTGCCATAGCTGATCACGTGAC
>JARYZH020002059.1:0-19170 GCA_030021035.2 Notholithocarpus densiflorus | reverse complement strand
GATATATAGATAACACTAATCTATATATATATATATATTTATATATATAAAACCGAAGCATCTGAAGCTCCCACAATTTTCCACGTCACTACAATATTAAAAAAAAAAAACACAATCCACGTCACCACAATATTAAAAAAAAAATAAAACAAAAAAATAAAACCAACAAAAAAACGTAATAAACCCGATACTCAGAGGCTTTCCCTTTCACGATGCTCTGCCTCCCGATGCTCTGCCTTTCCCTTTCACGATGGTCTGCCATCTCTTCCCTGCCTTCCTCTACCAGTTCCTCCTCGATCAGACCCACGAAAAACCAACAGCAAAGTATCGCATCACATCTAAAGACCCACCATACCCACAAACCAACAGACATTTTCTTCCTCGGAATCGATCTCCTTCCTCAGGCCACCGATTTGACACAAACCACCCACATCCAACCTCTACAACCCAGAAACGGCGACCCATTTTCCGTGGGTCTCATCAAGCCCATGGCCACAGATTCCTCAATCAAAACCCACCATACCCACCATGCCCACCATACCCACAGACCCACAGACATCTTCTTCCTCAGAACAAAGGTCGAGCTCCTTCCTCAAACCACCATCTTCTTCCTCAGAACAGAGGTCGAGCTCCTTCCTTAGACTACCCATTTGTAAACTTAGAAATTAAAGAAAGTTTTCTTCATTGGGCCCTCCCTCAAATTATAGAATCTCCTCCTTCAAGCTCAGAATATTGAACTAACCCAGTAAGAGTAAACCCCCTTAAAAAATAACAATAAAAAGAAGAAAAACAAAATCTGTCTACCCCATTGAAGCGCCGCCTTGCCTTGCCATGGACTCCTAAACCAGTCCAACCGGTGGTACAACTCTCTCACTCTATCTTTGTGATGTGAACTTTTTTTTTTTGCTAAATTGTGATGGTAAACTAACTGTACAGCATTTCACACATTATATTTCACACATTATATAAAAGTATATTACAGTTTTGTTTTTGTTTAATATAATAATAATAAATAATAGTTTTTTTTTTCGCTAATAGTTTGTTGAGTTTATGATATGTAATAATTATTATATAATATTAAACAATATAATTTAACCCAAAAATGATAAAATAAATAGTGTAATATATATATATATATAAAACCGAAACCTCTAAATCTCCCACAATTTTTCACATCAACATTATTAAAAATAAAAAATAAAAAACTATTTTTAACCTAAAAACTTCAGCTAAACAGTTTTGTAATATTAGCCTCCAGAACCTGATAGTTCTCTAATATCACAGCCTTTACCTCGAACCTCTCTCTCCCTCACGCACAACCTGTCTCTCTCTGTGTTGAGTTTTCTCTCTCCCATGGCAAACCCAAATACAGACCTCATGGCTACAAACCCATACCCAAACATAGATCTCATGGGTACAAATCCATTTGCAATCCGTGGTTTCATTGTAAACCCCACCTCCAAATCCCCAACTCTCACCATCTATGAAGTTCCAAAAACGTCCCAAAGCCATCACCTCTCTCACCACTTCTCATCTAAATCCCAAGCAAAAATTCTAGAAATTTTATGAGTTAAGGTCATTAAAGACTTTGAATTGAGGAAAATTTTCTAATTTATGTTTCTAGGGTAGTGAACAGAACATTAGTAGTGTCTTTAATTGATGGTGGTTTTTTGTTATCATGAATAAATTCATTCACTTAAGTTATCTGCTACTTTATGAAGGAATCGTTGGGTTCCGGTGTGAATTGGCACATGTTGATAGTATTGCCAGTCAAAGGATGTTTTCGGTGCATTGGTTTGTTGTGAAGGGTAAAGGTTTGGTTCATAGAACTCAATCATCCCCAAAGTGTTTGATGAAATGTCTGAGTTATACTCTCCACCATCAAACTCAAAACTCATAATATTATTTTGCAACAAAGCATATCCCATATCCATTAAATAGGATTGTGTATATATTTTCTTTGGATTTTACCTTGATTTCCATTATTGAGTTGTTTTCCTATCCTATCTGTAGTAGCCTTGCCACAAAAATTAATATCAACTTGAAACATTAAGCATTCTTTTTGGCATGTTAGAATTTTTGTGAATGAAACAATAAAACAAAGAGTCAATTCTTAACCAAGATATTTGTGAACTCCAAGACTAAACAGCCTTCTCATAAGCTCATCTCTTATTTATTCAACCCCGGGTTTAAGATGAAAATAGGAATCATCATCATGTATTAAACTCAGCATATTTCTTGGGGTTGGCCTCAAAAATTACTTTTGTCAATTTGATCTATAAAGGATCATATTCAGTTCAATCCATTAAAAATATTATAATTTTTTTATTTAATAAGTTTTTCCTAAAATTTAGTCAATGTTTCTTTTCCAATTATTTATGTAATTATTAAACAAAGACTTGAAGAGTAAAATTCCTTAGCCTCAAGTCAAAATCATTATGTCATGTTACCATAAAATTTGTGTTCGTATAACTATGCTAGAGTAAATCTTCAGTAGTATTTAAGCTTGAGTTAGAATATCTAAACCTATTCCAGGCCTATAATTTATGAAGTAAAACATGTCATATCAAGAACAAATAAGATATGTATAAAGAAAAAGTATAAAGACATATTTTCAAGTGTAGATTAGGAGTTGTACATTAAGAATTATGTTCCGCCATCATGTATAAAAACAAACCATTCCATTGTTTATTGCAATAGTAAGAGAAAATAGCATAATATCTTTCAAAGGGGCCAACAAAGAAAGCAATGGTGCCACCCGTGCCTTTATTTCCTTGAGAATTTTTAGATATTGTAGTAAAAGCCATTTTGGTAGCTGTTGTATCTCTATTTACTACCAATTACTTGAATAACAGTTTCTTTAGTTTGCGAAAGTGGGGGTGTTTATAACTTATTTGGATGAATTTAGTAATAAAATCATGGAAAATTATTGTGTACTCCTGGAGTACCATAAATGCGTACTCTCTCATCTCACATGAATAGTGGGTCCCACTAATTAAATTCATGGTGGGACCCACCATTTATGTGAGAGGAGAGAGTACGCATTTATAGTACTCCGGGAGTACCTAATAATTTTCCTAAAATCATCTCTAAAAGTAGTTAAATCATTAAATTATTATTCCTAGGGTTTATTATGAGTTTCTTTCTTTATATTTTTGAGACAAATTGTATTCTCTTAATACTTTTTTTCCCTTAAGCTCTTATATTTTAACTTTTTTGTGCTCATGTAAATTATGAGTATCATCTACATTCTAGATTATAGAGGAAAATGAATATATTATTTTTAATTAGTAAAATAATGAATTAAAAAAAATAGTTAAATGATATATTTGCCTATCAAGGTTTGTGTTCTATCATAAAGTAAGCATTCATATATATCTATATATATCATTCAATTAATCTAATTTTTTGCGATAATTGATATATAATTGTTAAGTTTCATTTCAAATATAATAATACTTTCATAGTATGCTTTGAGCCATAGTAGGTAGAAGATGAAATCTTATTCTTTCCAAGTGATTATTAATTTAAGAAAGTAAATATATATAATTTTCTCTAAAACAATCCCGTGCATCGCACGGGTTAGCGACTAGTCATATCTATTATCATATCATTTTGTAAATTTTCTTGTAATAAAATTTGTAATAGTTTTAACAGTTTCTTATGAGAAAAGTCTCTTAGCACCAAAAGTTTCACCAATTTTTTCACACTTACCTCTATGTTTTTGTGTTGTGGTGGGTATAGACAACAATTATCTCAAATGTTTCAAAGTAGTCTCACTTGCATTGGAAAATAACAAAAATTAATAAAAAAATGAACTTTAAACTAAAAATGACTCAATTTCTTATAAAATGGAATCGACTATGTTATAAAACTTAAACTTAACAAGTGCACAAATACATTTCTTAACATGACCTTTTTTACAACTAGCTAAAAGGATCAGTTATGATTGCAAGGAATATAAACTCATCATTATTTAGCTTTTCTACTATGACTTACCACTTGAGTAACTCATAAAAGATTGTATGTGTTGGGTTAAGATAGTTTGATCCCAATTAATTAATTTAATTACCCAAGTTGATTAATTAAGTTCAATTGCATGCAAATCGTGAAGGCACTAACAAAATCACCAAAAATACTAAGTGTAGCGGAAAATAAATAGACACGGTGATTTGTTGACAAATGGGGAAAATCCCACTGGGTGATTTTAAGGTCAGCACTCTCAAGAATCTACTAATTAACAATCAAGCGGTTACAAGTATAAGGAATCTTACCAACTACCCTGGCCTATTCCGAAATACCAACCTACAGTTGAACCTTTGCTCCAATACCCAATTGGACTTAATCTTGTAGTAGCATTCTTTCCCTTTGATGCACAGACCTCTAATTTGTGATTAACCTTTTGCATGGATTCCAATACGTGACTAACTCTAGCAACTTGAACAAATGTTGTTGGTTACAAAGTTCTTCACTTCATCAACAATAAAGATCAGGAAGCACTTGATTACAAAACCCTATCGCATACAAATGCAATAGCTTCACACAGAGAAAATAAGTCTCTTGGTCTCTGTATCCATGTGTGATGGCTCTTAAAATAAGCCTTATATATGTCTAGGACTGTGAGAAAAGAAACCCTAAACAATTGCACAAGACTGGGCCGAATTTTAGATCTAGAAATTCTGAAATCGTAGTTCTTGATAGATCGAGCTACTGTTGAGCTATTTATCGAGCTTCTTATTAAGTCTCGATAGCAGGCTTCTCTCGAGCTATCTATCGAGACTTAGTGAACAACTTTTCTTCACTTGTTTCTTGGACCAATCTTCATGTCTTTAATACTTGACTTGAACAACATGTTTCTTGAAGTACTAAACTCATCTTAGTTCTACCCAATTACAAGTAAAATGCATTTTGTCAAAGGATTAGCCAATTGCAATAAAATTTGACCCTGACAGTATGAACTACCATCCTATAAGAAGAGTAGTTTTAAGACCACACACTATTTCACAACTTTATACCATAATTTTGATGTGGCAGATTGTGAGTGATTGTCTTTCACTTACACATGAACCTATCAGTTTTTTCTACCACTCACATTGTCACATCACAATTGCAACAAATAAGTTGTGGTATTAGATTTTTTCCGGTAACAATTGTTTTTAGTCTTCTTTCCTAGACTAGCTCTGTTGACATGGAGGACACTTAACCCCACATGCCCACCTTATTGCCAAGCATCTCTAATGGGTTGGCCAACCCTATCCTATATGCAGCTTATAGTCCAATGACACGCAAAAAATTCTTAATCCGCCAATATGCCCTGTAATAAATTAGGCACCCATCATCTAAAAGCTACTTTCTTTAACTCTATAAACCCACCAAACCAACACGCTTCATTCTTCACTCCTACGTTAACATTTCTACAGTTTACGCCACATACTGATATTGCTTTTTGTACGACACAAGGGTCCTCAGGCCCACTTGAACCATAAACTTCAATCCTACAGTATGGCCCATGGTTCCAACCCCTTTGTTCGAAGCTGGGCCTTAGGTCCACTGAGGCCATGGGCTTGGGATCCGTGCCACTATGCTTAACCCAAGGCCCATTGGGCATGCAATCTCAAATTGTACACCTCATGGTACATGGCACAAGGCTTGCCGGGCCAACGTGTCTTAGCCGGGAACGTGATCACTCAGGGACACTATATCTCGGCTGCCCGGTAATGCCCTGGGAAATATCCCTGTCGAACGTCCCTCTTAAGGTGGGAACTAGTTCCAAAGCCAACATTCCCATTCCCAACTGAACACCCACTTAAAAGCAGTGGAATTGGACTTCCATACCCACTAATAACTTTGAGTAATCATAACCTCTCCACTAATCCTGAGCTATAAATAAGAGATGAAAATGAGAAAGAGGGGATGGTTGTTGAATGGTTCTAAGGGAGAGAGAGAGAGAGCACCAAAAGAGTAGTAACAAAGAAAGGAGAGGGATTCAGAGGGTAAGGTTGCATGGTTGGGTCTCTGTGCTAGGAACTACCCAAGGTAGGAAATTCAAAGCCCACATCACAAATAGATTGTGAGCCCAAGTGAGGACCGGCCCACCAACCTCATTTTTGGCACGCACAATTGGCGCTGTCTGTGGGAATCTCCTACACAGCTGTGTTTCGACTGAGACTCACGCTCGGGAAATGTCTGAAAGACGGTCAGGAAGTTATGCTGAAAGTGGTTTTGCGGGCTCCTCTCGGGGGTTTACTTAGCAAGAAAGAAGGCACAAAAGGTGTGAAGATAGGGATTGTGAACGAGAGGAAGAGCAATCCGGCCTTGGAGAAGGGTCGTTTCAAACGTACCGGACGATGTTCGGCGCTTCAGAGCATAATCGTTCTGACAGAAGGGACGAGGAACGTGAACGGTGGGAAGAGGAACTTGAGCGTTTGCGTAGGTTGGTAAAAGACCTGGAGTTAGAAGCAAGAAATAGGCATAGAAGAAGAGAACACGGGGAACGAGGAGAAGGCTCAGCTAGTGTGGGAGATCGCCATGGAGTAGGGTCCCATCAGTTTGGTTCCCATCGACACCGGGACTGTTCACGTTCACGGGAATATGCAAATCGAAATTCGGTTTCCCTGGAAGAATGACGGCCCCGGAACGCCGCCATGGATGCTATGAGCCGAGCATTGCGTAGAGCTGCCCGATCACCATTCTCGATGGACATTGAACAGGCCCCAATGCCGAGCAAATTTACGTGCCCACCATTTAATTCTTATGATGGGAAAACGGACCTGGTAGAGCACGTTAGCCATTATATCCAGATGATGTCTTTACATACTCACAATGACGCGCTAATGTGTAAGGTATTTCCCTTAAGCCTCGGGCCTACTGCTTTGAGATGGTTTAATGGGTTACAGAAGGGCTCCATTCACAGTTTCGCCGAGTTGATCCAAGAATTCGGTGTCCGGTTTGTAACCTGTAGCCGGGTCCCACAGCCAGTAGACGCATTACTATCCATGAAAATGAGGGTAGGGGAAACCCTTCGCAGCTATGCAAGTCGGTATTGGGAACTTTACAATGAGATCGGTGGGGACAATGAGAAAATTGCGGCGAGCACCTTTAGAATGGGGCTGCCTGAGGACTCCGAATTGCGTGAGTTGCTGACGAGGAAACCTCCCAAGGATATGAGGCAGCTTATGAGGCGCATTGAGGAGTACAAATGCTTAGAGGATGACCGGCTGTAGAACAAAGGTAAAGCCCCGGTAATGAGTCATCCTCGGCAAGGAGGTTTTCAGTCAAGACCCCGAAGGGATTTAAGGATTTAAGAACCGGAAGCACAAATGGGGGAAGTAAATGTAACGTTCAAGGAGCCGGTGCACAGGATCGTAGACCAAATCAAGAACGAGTCATACTTCCAGTGGCTGAACAAGATGGGAGGTGACCCGTCCAGAAGGAACCAGAACTTGTACTGTACTTACCACAGGGATAAAGGGCATACCACCGAGCAGTGCCGGGTATTGAAAGATCATCTAGGGCAGCTAGTGAAAGCGGGGTATTTAAAGGAGTTTGTGGTGGATTCAGGAAACCAAGGTACCAGGCAGGGTGCACAGCAAAGCGGGAATCCTCTCCCACCCCCATTAGGAGTGATCAAGGTTATCCACGTTGCCCCAAGGGGTACTACTGTGACTAAGAGGAAAGATGTGTTGGCTGTAGTGCCAGTAGAAGATTGCTTGGGAAAGCAACCGTCCGAGAAGAAGATGAAGTTCACACGAGAGCCGATTGCTTTCGATGACGATGACCTAGAAGGGACAGTTCAGCTGCATGACGATGCGTTGGTAGTAATGGCCCGGATAAATGGTTTTATAGTGAAGAGGGTAATGATAGATCAAGGGAATGGTGCCGACGTGATGTACCCCGACCTGTTCAGTGGGCTTGGGCTAAAGAAGGAAGATCTATCTAAGTACGATACGCCCCTAATCGGGTTTGATGGCCAAGTAGTGATCCCAGAGGGGCAGATCTCACTTCCCGTGTGTATGGAAGGTAAGGAAGTGGTGTTGGTATTTATAGTGGTCGTTTCATATTCCCCGTATACGGCGATCTTGGGGAGGCCATGGATCCATGCAATGGGAGCAATCCCATCCACCCTGCACGTGAAGGTTAAGTTCCGCACTGAGCGGGGCATTGCTGTAGTAAGGGGAAGTCAGCAAGTGGCCAGATAGTGTTTAGTGGCCGTGGTTGATTGGAAGCACGAGCAGGCCAAACAGAAGGAAACATCCGAGGAGGTCCCTTTATAGCAATCACAGGAGCCCCAAGAGGGAATGGGGGCTAGCTGTGCCGATGAGTTGATTAGGGTAAAGATATTCCCAGATGATGACAGGTATTTCCAAGTAGGGGCAAGTATGAAGGATGAGGATAAGGTTGAGGTGATGTTGTTCCTTGTTCAAAACATAGACATGTTTGCTTGGAGCCCGTATGAGGTGCCTGGGGTGGACTCCGAGTTCATAGTCCACAAGCTCAACGTGGACCTATTGTTCCCACCTAAGAAGCAAAAGCTAAGGAGGTCGGACAAAGAGCACGTCGAAGCTGTTAGGCAAGAGGCCGGGAAGTTGAAGGAGGCCGAGGCGATAAAGGAGATCTTCTTTCCTGAATAGCTAGCGAATACCGTGGTGGTGAAGAAGAAGAATGGCAAATGGAGAGTTTGCGTAGACTTCACAGATTTGAATTGAGCATGCCTAAAGGACCCGTTTCCTATGCCGAAGATCGACCAATTGGTGGATGCCACATTTGGGCACCCGAGGATGAGTTTTTTGGATGCTTTTCAAGGTTATCACCAGATTGCCCTAGCCACCGAGGATCAGGAAAAGACAACAGTTATCTCCCCTGACGCCAACTACCATTATACCGTGATGCCTTTTGGGTTAAAGAATGTCGGGGCCACATATCAACGGATGATGACAAGAATGTTCTAAGATAAGATTAGGCGGACTGTGGAGGTGTACATTGATGATATGGTAATGAAAAGTAAACAAGAGGCACGACATATAGAGGATCTCCGTGGGGTGTTTGAAGTACTTCGGCAACATAAGTTGCGCCTCAATGCGGATAAGTGTGCTTTCGGGGTGGGAGCTGGCAAGTTCCTAGGATATCTGATAACCAACCGAGGGATTGAAGTCAACCCCGATCAAATTGAAGCCGTGAAGCACCTCAAGTCGCCGAGTAATTCGAAGGAAGTAGAAGTACTGACCGGCATGTTAGTTGCCTTTAACCGGTTCATTTCCAAGTTTGCCGATCCTTGCCGTCCATTTTACCAGCTTTTGAAAAAGTGGAGGGACTTCCAATGGAATGAAGAGTGTGAAAAGGCTTTTCAAGACTTGAAGGGGTATTTGATGCAGGCACCTATGTTGACAGCTCTAGAGCCTGGGGAGGACTTGTTCATGCACCTCTCTGTGTCAGATCATGCCATGAGTGCCGTGCTTTTAAGGGATCAAGGAGTATAGCAACCCGTGTATTACATCAGCAAGACCCTTGTTGATGTAGAGACACAATACTTGCCCCTGGAGAAGATGGTGTTAGCACTACTGCACGCTACGAGGAAACTGCCTCACTATTTTCAAGCTCATACCGTCTATGTCTTGACTGAATACCCTTTACAGTCGTTGCTGAAGAGATTTGACTTCACGGGCCGAATCGCTAAGTGGAGAACTCGGCTTGGTTCCTTTGATATTAGGTACAAGCTGAGAAGTTCGGTGAAAGGCCAGGTCCTTGCCGATTTTGTTGCAGAGTTTTCTCCGAGGAGGGAGATGGATGTAATTTGCCACGTGGATTGTCGCCCGTGGAAGGTGTTTGTGGACGGCGCGTTAAGTGCAATGGGGGCTGGAGCTGGGATTGTTATTATCACTCCAGAAGGAATAAGGTTGGAACATTCTTTCAGGTTGGGGTTCAGGGCCTCTAATAACGAAGCTGAGTATGAGGCCTTACTTGTTGGATTAAGAGCTATTTCAGGTATGGGTGCACGTGAAGTTGAGATTCACTTGGATTCTCGACTGGTGGTTTGTCAGGTGCAGGGCAGTTTTGAGGCCCGAGACTCCCGAATGAAGGAATATTTACGGATAGCAAAGTAGGTTATGAGTCAGTTTACTAAGGCTAGGGTGGTCCAAGTGGCTTGGGGGCAAAACAGACATGCGGACTCTTTAGCTACATTAGCGTCGTCAATGACAGAAGATGTGCCTCGGATAATCAAAGTAGAACTCATAGTGCAACCGAGCATTGACGCAGCAATAGGTGTTGCAATGGTTTCAACGCTCGGGCCATGTTGGATGGACCCGATCACAAATTTCTTAACCGAGGATCAAGTACCAGATGATGAGAAGGAAGCTAACAGGGTACACCGAGTAACCGCCCGGTATTGGTTGTCAGCAGACCGCAAGCTGTACCGAAAATCTTTTGGGGGGTCGTATCTTTTATGTTTGCGCCTTGAGAAGGTTAATGAACTCTTGGCTGAGCTACATGAGGGGGTATGCGGCAGTCATGTAGGGGGACGCTCACTGGCACGCCGAGCGATGACCTAGGGGTTTTGGTGGCCGCAGATGCAGAAGGATGTCGCCGAGTATGTACGGAAGTGTGAGCAATGCCAGAAGCACGCCCCCTTGATCCACCAGCCAGTAGGTTATCTGAACTCGGTCAACAGCCCTTGGCCCTTTGCACAGTGAGGGCTGGATATTCTCGGCCTGTTTCCCCGGGCTATAAGCAATCGAAGGTTTGTTTTGGTAGCTGTCGATTACTTCACCAAATGGGCAGAGGCCGAGGTGTTGGCTAATATCTGATAACGAGTACCAGACTCTCTTATATCTGATAACGGGTTACAATTCGATAGTAGAGCCTTTTGCAAGTTTTGCAGTGATCTCGGCATCAAGAACAGGTATTCCACCCCGGCATATCCTCAGAGCAATGGTCAAGCTGAAGCTACCAACAAGGCAATTTTGAATGGATTGAAAAAAAGGTTAGATGGTGCAAAGGGTAGGTGGGCCGAGGAGCTGCCCAACGTCTTGTGGGCGTACCAGACAACTCCCAGGAGGTCTACAAGAGAGACTCCATTCTCCCTAATATATGGGGTAGAAGCTATAATATCGGCTGAGGTAAATCTATGTAGTGCATGAGTGGTGGAATTCGACCCCGCCCAGAATGATGGACTGGTGGTGGAGCGTTTAGATTTGCTGGAAGAATACCGAAATGCGGGGACTATACGGCTAGCCGAGTATCAACAAAAACTCACCCAGCACTATAATCGAAATGTAAAGACAAGGGAATTCGATGCTGGGGACTTGGTGTTACGGAAAGTAGTGGGGAATATGCGAGATACAAATGTTAGGAAGTTAGCCCCGACCTGGGAAGGGCCTTACAAGGTCACTGCCATCGCAGGTGCAGGAGCATACTACCTGGAGGATCTTGGAGGATCTAGACGAGAGACCGCTCCCCTGGCCATGGAACACCTACCATCTAAAGAAGTTTTATCACTAATCGTCTGTACACGGGGGTATAAATTGAATGTAATATGTACATTTTATTAATTAATACAAAAGTGATGTTTATCCATGCAGATGTATTTGTACTTACAATTCCAACGTTGCTAAACCATTAGCCCTGGGCAGTATACGCGAAGAGGGCTAAGGAAAATTACTCTAATGACAGAAACCTGTCCTCGGTTCGATATTCATCATCGAGAAGGTGGAAACCTTGCACTAAACTACTCTAAGGACGAAAACCTATCCTCGGTTCGATTTCCATCGCCGAGCAGGTGGAAACCTTGTACTAAACTACTCTAAGGACAGAAACCTGTCCTCGGTTCGATCTTCATCGCTGAGCAGGTGGAAACCTTACATTAAATTAATCAAGGACGGAAATCTGTCCCCGTTTCGATTTTTATCACCGAACAGGTAGAAACCTAATCTCAAATAACAATCAAGGACAGAAATCTGTCCTCGATTCGATTTTTATCACCGAATGGGAGAAAACCTCACTATAAACTATCCCACCCGATTTATTCCAATCCTTGGACACCCGGGGGGGGGGGGCTTGCACTGGATCACCTAATTCAGGAGAACTAGTCTCTCGAGTTTGATCTGGATCGTTGGGGAAATGGTCACCTAACTCTAGTTTCTCCTAGCAAATTCAGTTCCTGTTGCTGATCCCGGCATAAGGAATGGCCACACCTTGGCATAGACTTTCTGGCCAAGCCCGGTCACCACATATGTAAAGGTATGGCCTGTCCTTCTGAAGGCAAGTAAGGAAGAGGTCCTAATCGTCGTTCGAAAACAGACCATGATTAAGCTACCCGGACATAAGGAATAAAGAGCGTGTATACATATGCACAAAAGAATAATAATAACAAAAACAAACATAAAACGTGATAGAAACCTAGTGACAACAAGTATTCATGGATGAGGTCAAAGTAAATGTTCAGTTAATATATCCAGACTATCAGCCAAAGAAAGCAAACATACCAAAATTAAGCAATTGTTCAGTCACCACAACCCGGCGACTATAGGTAAACCGGAAAAAGTAAGGAAAAATAAAAACAATTAGTAAATACGGGAATTAAGCTGAAGGGTCGGTAGGCTGCTGTCTGGTAACTTCCTCAGATGGCTGTACTGCTACATTCTCGGTTTGCTGGGTTGAAGGCGGATGAAGTTGAACGTTCCCGTCGGTCTGATCACCAGCACGAAGGTTCCTAGTGATTTCCAGGTCAACCAACTTCACATGGGAGTCAATTGCCAGCACTAACTCCATCATGCTGGGGGTTTTTTCTTCATCAACGGCGTCCGGAGGGTTCTGTACGACGGGAGAAAGGTTTGGGAAGGGGATCTGGGCTGGGATTCTTAGAGGGGAGTCCTCAAGAACCCCCATGGCTTGCAGGGCAGCCAACCACCCTTCCTCAAATCCGAGCTTCTGAGCATCACGGACGACCGGCTCCATAGAGTTTTCCGCGTTGGCAGAGCCTTCGTTATACCATTTGTTTTCGCAAGCCTCCAAAGCTGCCTTTAGGTCAGCTAATTCGTCGGCTTGTGCAAGGTTTAGGCTTTCAGCCTCCACTAACTTAAGCTCGGTCGCTCCCAATTTCATCTCTAGCTTTGTGAGCCTCTTCTCCGCCAACGCCTTGGCCTTCTCGGACGCGGCAGCCTTCTTTCTCGCAACCTCGGCAGCCTTCGTTTTCTCCTTCGCGGTAGTAGCAGTGACCTCCTTGAGAGCCCTTTCCCGATCAGCATCCTCAGAGAGCTCCTTTAGCCTCCCGTCAAGGATGTGGGACAGCTACACGCCCTGATAAAGCATTAATGGTAAGTATAAAAGCGGAGGGAATGCGTATTCATTAAAACAAATAAGCAAAGGAAAAAGAAGTTACCGCCACTGTGTGCCATTGTAACCGCCTAGCCAGTGACTCCTCGGTGGCATCCGCGAAAACATGAATGTCTTCGGGTAGGAGGAGGCCGTGCACTAAACTCTGGGCAACCCGGCCCCCTTCACCTTGAGCCCACACTCTTACACTAGCGGACGCGGGAAAGGGTTTTCCCTCGAGCGTAAAGGTGGGCTGCCAGTTCACCTCGGATCGGGAGGAAGACGCCACATTCGTCCCGACTTAGGCAGGCGGCTCCTGGATAGCGACTACGGGTGCTCGTGGAGGGGTCCATGAGGGTGTGTCCCTAGGACCTGCATGAGGCTGCTCGGCGGAATGCTGCCTCTTCTAGGAACGGGCAGCAAGAGGAGGAGGGGGAGTTGGGTCTCTACCCTAGGGTTCTTGCTATTGTGAGGCTGGCCAGGCATTGGGTATGAAACGGCCAATGGTCAACGCCTGTCTTGTCACCATCTCGTCCTCACTAGGGTTAGATTCTGCTCCCGAGGAGTTTACTGATTTGGCCGTTGCTGGCTCGACTACTTGAACGGGGGCTTCAGGTTTAATTGGCATATGGACCCTGCGATTTTGAGACACGAGTTTAGCCGAAGCGTCCCTCACTGGTGCAAGTTCGTCTGAGGCCGTGTATCGTGGGCCGAGGTCACGCGCTTCACCTACAGTTAGTTGTGGGGAGAGGAAATTCGTATGCCGAACATCAATATAAGATAGAAGTGGACTATCTACTAACAAAGCTTGACTAAATGTTTGCCAGGTGGAGTACACAGGTTCAACACCAAGGATCAAATGTGATGCTCGGAGTTGTCCATCCGAGTGAAAAAAAATTTCCAACCTAAGTACGAAGTTTAGGTCTCTAACATGTACTACTCTAAGGTCTGGTTTGAACCATTTGCTCTCTGCATAGAAATGATATAAAAGCTGGTTAGTGACCATTTGATCAAAATAATAATAAGCACAGTTAACAAGTAAAGATGCTCGGTATCAACCAACATCACGCGGCGAGAACGGGCAGGAGAGCTCATCGGTAAGCCAGTTGCCGCTCACCCGGATAAATTCTCCAGCCGAATTTCTATTTGAGTCAGGTAGGCACGAAATGAGCCGTACCCGCATGTCCCTAGTCTTTAGATAATAATCCAACTTAATGTTTCCGCATAAACTATACATGAAGTTGATGTCATGATGGTTCAGTTGCAGACCGAACATTTGATTTAGCCTACTTACATAACTCACCACTCGGTAAAAATTGGGAGGTAGTTGATCGGGACATAAGCCGTAAAACCTAAGTGTGCTTATTATGAGAGGGTCAACAGGGAACCTAACCCCACCCTCAATAATGGCCATAAGGGGGAAAAATACTGTGTTTAAGCCGGTGCGCCTACGGAGGTCGATATCGCTCTCGTGACAGTAGGCGATATCAACATCTCCAGAGACATTGTAGGCCGCTCTAAAGCTAGCCAAGGACGCTTCTGAGGATAAAACGTGTGAATAACCCATTCTTAAACCAAGAATCCTAAGCTAAGATTAAGGGAAAACTGGAAGAAGAAGAGAGAGTAAAAAGAAAGGCAGAGAGGACTTACTGTAGGCTCTAGGAGGAAATGGTGTTCTGGCTGAAGGATAAGCGCACGAAAGTAGTATGCTCGGCAGAGAGGGAGTTTGAAGAGTGGAGAGTGTAAAAGTGAAGAAGAGACTTAGAATGAACTATTTATAGGGGTTAATAGAGGAATAAATGGCATTTAATAAGTGAAGGGCGGGAGACTCTACGAATCCCCATGGTAACTGCCACGCGCGTCGCCTCGGTTCACGAACCGTCAGATAATGATGACGACTGTACTAGACAGCCAGATACGATGCATCTTTTAAGAGCGCATTAATGAGGCTTTCAACTGACCAGTATCTGCCCGTTAGACTTCCTAGATAGTTTCTGTCTCTTAGAGTCCTTAATTCATTCTCGGGGGGCTGGGCACGAATCAAGGGGGGGCTAATGTATGGCACAAGGGTCCCCAGGCCCACTTGAACCATAAACTTCAATCCTACAGTATGGCCCATGGTTCCAACCCCTTTGTTCGAAGTTAGGCCCTAGGTCCGCTGAGGCCATGGGCCCGGGATCCGTGCCACTATGCTTGACTCAAGGCCCATTGGGCATGCAATCTCAAATTGTACACTTCATGGTACATAGCACGAGGCCTACCCGGCCAACACATCTTAGCCGGGAACGTGATCACTCAGGGACACTATATCTCGGCTGCCCGGTAATGCCTTGGGGAATATCCCTGCCGAACTTCCCCCTTAAGGTGGGAACCAGTTCCAAAGCCACCACTCCCATTCCCAACTGAACACCCACTTAAAAGCAGTGGAATTGGACCTCCATACCCACTAATAACTTTGAGTAATCATAACCCCTCCACTAATCTTGATCTATAAATAAGAGATGAAAATGAGAAAGAGGGGATGGTTGTTAAATGGTTCTAAGGGAGAGAGAGAGAGCACCAGAAGAGTAGTAACAGAGAAAGGAGAGGGATTCAGAGGGTAAGGTTGCATGGTTGGATCTCTGTGCTAGGAACTACCCAAGGTAGGAAATCCAAAGCCCACATCACAAATAGATTGTGAGCCCAAGTGAGGACCGGCCCACCAACCTCATTTTTGGCACGCACACTTTTGAAAGCTTAGAGACATTTAAAAAAAAAGAGGATAGGTAATAGGTTGAGATTTTGCGTGTGGCTTATGTTGATCATGTTGCTTTTGTGTTTTAGATTTGAAGCTCGCCCTCTTAATCCAAACATGGAGAGGAACCATGAGATGAGTGGTGGTCCGAGCATGGTTCATGGTGGTGAAATTGTTCCACTGAATAGAGGTCCCGTTCAAACTTCTGCCCCTTCTTCGTGCACCATTGATGGCAGCGGTGGTGGCCATAAGATGTGTAGTGGAAAATGTCCGGTTGGTGCATAAAAGTTTGTTGTTGTTGTTCTATCTGCCCTTGCTTTTGAATAAAAATAAGGCTAATTATCGTTTCGTATTCTTGGACGTAAAACAATATTCACACTTTCGTATTAAATGTTCACATTTTACACATGATGTAAAAAAAAAAAAAATGAAAGAGCGAGAATATGAAACAATAAAATAAAAATCCTCAAAATGTTGTCCGTAATGTTTTGTTATAGTACATGAGCTTGAGCGATCTCTACTTTAGTCTCTTTCAAATAGCATGAGCTTCAGCAATAAAACAGCGAGAATTAAGTTCAATAACAATGGACATCAAAGCGTTGCAAAGGCATAAATATGCTGTGAGAAGCTCTTGTTTTCTTAGTGTTTTCTTAGTATATTTTAATTAATATTTTGATAGCAAGGCAGAAAGCAGGTCATTATGTTGATTTTCAACTTTTTTGTACTTGTTTCTTGAACATTTGTCACATGTGGTTAAGCAAGAATGGTCTGAAATCTAAATTGTTCTTTTTCCCATTTTAATTTCCATATTTTGTTTAAGAGATTGAAGTTCAAGTTAACCCTTGAACATGGTATATATTTGCCGGTTGATTGATATTTTGGACTAGGAGCTCATCGTTTTCTTGGTATTTTAATTCATAATTGGATAGTAACGCAGAAAGCAATTTAATATGTTCATCATCAACGTTTGTGCTTTCTTGAAAGTACGTGGTTGAGCTCCCATACACGTATAGTACAGTGAGTGAATACTCTCAAACTCCTAGGTATGGACTATTTTAGATATCCTAATTTCGATAAGCCCAATTAAAGTTTGATGGTTTGGTTAGTCAGATTTTGACAGACTTAAACTAAACAGCCGAATTTTTCCAAGCCCAATTCTAAAATTTGCATGTCGCATGTGCTAAGTTGAGAGGTGGAGAAAAATCAGACACCCTGAGGCACAACTAAAAATCCAAATACCGAAAGCACAAAAGAGAAATTTGGTTGTTAAAAAGAGTAAAAGTGGAGGTCCAATTCCATTAATTTAGGCTTTAGTAGATGTTTAATTGTTAAGCACATTGCAAGTAGTGCAAATGATTTTTTCTTTTTCTTTTTCTTGTTTTTTCATTGTTGTGCAAATGATTCCCTTATGTAAGATTGTAAGTTAAACTATTGCCTAACTTCAATCCCACCCAAAAAAGATAGAGACAACAATAATAATATTAAACCAAATTAACCAGTGATACATATATAGTTGCTTACTAAATTTGAATACAATGCTGGCTATTTTATACCAAGACTCTTAACTATTGAACTACAAATTTGGATAGTGTCTTCATGTAGTCGTGTTTAATCATCTCTAAAATTGAGATTATATTATGTGAAAACATATTTATAGTGATAAAAATAATATTAAACAAAATTGATGTTACAAATATGAGCGCAATTAATGATGAAACTGGAATTTCATATTAAGAATGGTCAAAGTATGAAACAACAAATTTTTACCTTTCAAGATTAAGAAATATACTAAGATTCAAATGGAATAGTAAATATACATTTCAATTCAATCACCTATTAAAATGGAACTCAATGTTATTTTGAATCCCAAAAATTATTTATAGTTAATCATGTTATGAATCCTAAAAAAACATCTTTCATTTTATTTTGAAACTTATTCTTGACAAATTTTATGATAGCAAAAGTCAAATACTTTTGATTCTCCCATCATCTCATTATATAGATACATTATTCTCCTTGCAAAATCAAAGAGCTTTATTAAAAATCATCTTCCATTTTATTGAATATTTTAGTAAAATTTAACTCTTTTTATTATTTCAAAAGAAATATATAATTAATGTTTAGCATGCCGGCCCACTTTTTTTTTTTTTTTTTTTTTTTTTGAGAAAGAAGTCGGTGCATGTTATTAAAGAAGGCTATTGAAATCAGCCTGAAATACAGATAACAAGTCTGATGGTACATCTTCCATCCAGATGGACATAAATGGGAGGACTGTTGCTCGTCTTGCTAGAGCATGAGCAAGCTTATTACAATGTCTACGCACAACAGATAGTTTAAAAGCATTGAAGTGTGAAATAAGAAATTGTATATCTGCTACGAGATGGCCATAGTGTGCTAGGCATCTATTCCCTTGCTGCAAAGCTTTGTATAGAACCTCAGAGTCACCTTCCAAGACGATGCGCTGAAAGCCACATTCCAAAGCAAGTTCTAAGGCCCTCATTGCTGCCATTACTTCTACTTCAATAATTGTAGTTGGCAAGGGGATTAGCTGTGATAGGGACGCCATAACAAGGCCTGCATCATTCCGGATTACAACTCCCAGTCTTGCTTTGTTGTCCTCGGCGAAAGTGGCCTCATCAAAATTCACTTTAACCCACTAATGATCCGGTGTAGTCCACGTTGTGTCTTGCTGCTGTTTGCAAGTCGGGATGAGTGGGGTGTTGGAGTGGGACTCTAACTGTTGCTCCCGAGAGTGCTCCAGCACCTTATCAAAGGGGTCGTTGGTTTTCCCAGTTCAAGGTTGTTTCGGCGATTTCAAAGATTCCACGTAATTGACGCAAATAACTCCACGTTGCTACTACCTGCAAGAATGAAATCAAAGAGATCAAGGAACGATGTGAAATATTTAAGTGCACCATTATTCCATTTTGTTTGCTTCCATAAGTCATCAAGGGTCGGGCAGCCATATAGTGCATGGACAACATCTTCAAGCATCTGTTTGCACCTGTCACACAACCCATCAGTGATCACTTTACACCGCACCAGATTCACCTTAGTAGGAAGGGAATTTTTGCATGCTTTCTGTTAAGGATAAGATTACCTCTGCCATTCAAAACTCAAATATCAAG
>JARYZH020002058.1:0-19192 GCA_030021035.2 Notholithocarpus densiflorus | reverse complement strand
GAGTTTGTGGGGTAGGTTGGCCTTCTTTTAGTCTTAGGGGTATTTCAATCGTTTTCACTGAATAATAAATTATATTTCCTCCAATTTTGGTGTTTTCTTAGGATTCAAGGGTATTGTGGTCTTTTCATAGGCTTTAAAGGTATTTCAGCTATTTCTCTTGCTTCGGGGGTGTTTCAGCCATTTTTTAGGTAGTAGGGGTGTTTCGGTCATTTTCTACATTTATGGAGGTAACTTGGTCTTCTTTTAGTTTTAGGGGTATTTTAGTCATTCCAAAGTAATATTAAATAATATTTTAATATTTTTGGTCCTCGAGTCTCATTTTACATTTTTTTTAGTTATTACATTATATTTTACTAATTTGCAGTGAGGAATTATATTTTATTAATTTGAAGTATTAAATTAAAATATATTAAATTAGTTTGAAGTATTAAATTAAATTAAATTTTGTTAAATTGAATTATTAAAAAATATTTTTATTAATTAATATATTTTATTTTATTAATTTGTAGTGTTAAATTATATTTTATTAATTTGAAGTATTATATTAAATCTTATTAATTATTAAATTATACTCAATTAATTTGTAGTTTAAAATATATTTACATAATTGGAAGTATTAATTATATTGTTATTAATTAGTCAATTATATTTTATTGACAATTGTAGTATTAAATTTTATTTTAGTAATTTGAAGTATTAAATTATATATTTGTTAATTTGTAGGATTAAATTATATTTTTTTAATTATTAAATTATATTTTATTAATTTGAAGTATTAAATACTATTTTATTAAAAAAAATCTGTAAAGAGTTATTACAGCGGGCTTGATTTTCACCACAACAAGTTATATTCCCGTCATAATAAACCTGAGCCTACTCTTTCTTTATTGAAGCAGCTTTAAATCCGCTATAATAGGTCAAAATGTTGTCACAATAAAAATCTGCTTAATTCCCTCTAAAACTCTTCGGTTCCCACCAAAACACTTAGTAAAAAATTGGGGTCTCTTTCTCACTCAAATCAAACCATTGGAATTCCCAAACACTCTCTACCTCATTCTCCCTCACTCTCTACCTCATTCTCCCTCACCATCGTCCTCTCCGCCGCCGATCCAACAGTCCTCCGATCTAGAGAGGGACAACCTCATTCTCCCTCACTCTCCCTCACACTCCGTCGGCCTTGCCTTTTGCCGTCGACACCACCACCTCTAACAACATAGCCACCGCGGCCATCCTTAGTCTCCTTCCCTCCCTCAGCCGCCTGACACACCCCCGACGGTATACCTTCCACTCTTTATTTATTTAGCACTTTTTCTTTTGTTTTTTCATAAAATATTTGTCTTGGGTTTTTGGTTTTTCTGTTTGGTTGATTAGAATGCTGTGGAAATTTAAAACCAACCCATCAGAAAGTACGAAAATTGTGGGCTTTGAAGACAACAGAAACTTATATTGATGATGGCAACAATTAAAATCAATGGTCTCTAGTGTCATTGTGCTGTATAAATTGTCACGTAGAGGTGGAGTGGTTAGATGTGCTGTTATGCTTGTATAGTAGTGTGCAGCTTCCTGCAGGTTTACTTTCCACCCCCCTCCCCTTCATAATTGCTTCGCAACTTTACTTTTCTTTTTAAAGTAAAAATGTTTGTCCCTAGTGTTACTAGGGAACCAATACAATAATTGTAAGAGGCTATTGAATTGTGTTGTGTCATTGGCATTGCATATAGGACCTTACTTGTTTCAGCTGCCTCAGCATGACATTTGGACCTATCAGAGCACAGATACCCCACCATGTGACATAATCATTGTCAAAATTTAGTCATTCTCTTTTTCACAATATATATGGTTTGGGTTCTAAGTACACATGGTATAACTCTAACCCAACTTTTTTTTTTCTTTTATAATAACTCTAACCCAACTTTTATATATATAAAAGCATATTACTCATGTTGGCATGTGTATTATTGCCCTTTTTGCTAATTGTTGACACCTAATTTTGCAACCTGCATTTAACCTCACATGGAGGGTAAAATGGTAATTTTGCCTTTGAAATATGCATCTTGATTTTGGCCATTAGATCCTTAATCTCATTTCACCAAAATGGTCTTGATGTCGTTACGATCAAATCGACTGGTCATAAGCCTTAATCAGACCACCAGATTGAAAGTTATCATCAAATCAAGTTTTAATGGCTGAGATGCACTATCACAAATTAAGTCCGAATATATGTGATTATGAACAATTGATTTCAATTGGTTATAAGTATAATCAATTTGAGATCAATGATGTGTCATAATTTGATTGATTAGGACTACATTTTATGGTGAGGTTGCATACACCTAATTAATTAGATAGTTATACATTAATTATTTAATGAGTAATTTGTGCAATTATCTTTTAATTAGGGTAAATTTGGAATCAATTAAGTCTGAAATGGGAGTGATTGGAGCCATTTAATGTTAATTGGGAGCTAATTTGGGACCGATTAATGTTAATTGTGCTGAAATCATTTTCTAACAAATGACCTCTGCTCACCATTTCATCGATATCTCTCAGAATATTTTGAATCTGTGAATGAGGTTAATTTTCCCAGAAACTAGACATCCGGGGCTTCAATTTGAGCACAAGGACTAGACAATTCCGATCAGAATTGAGTCAGATATGATTTTTCGAAGTTAGCTCTACAGACTGTTACAGCAGTTACGGGAAAACCGAATTTTGACTTGCTTCTCACTCTCACCAATCTCCACATTCAATGCACCATATTTCTCCAAAGGCTAAAATGAGGTCTAGGTTCATGATTCTTTGTCAACCCTCATTAAATGACCTTCCATTCATATTTCCTCCACCACTACTATATAAACTCTCCTTTCTCCTTCATTCCAAGAGACAAAAAACCCCTTCTCTTCTCCTCTCTTGAGCTCTAGTGAAGTTGAGTAGTCTTGTCATAGTTTGGTCTTCCTGAGACTCAAGGTATTGAGTGAGACTCACTCTTTCTCTCCTACCTCTTCCTTTCCTCCACCCTTAGAACCTTTACCAAGAATCTCCTCCTCCACCATATGGATATTGCATGAAGGTATAATCCTTTTCCCTAACTTGTTTTTTGTGTTGCCATGATGAGAATTTAGGATTAAAGCATGATAGTAATTATTTAAATTCTCTTGAATATGTTTGAATGTTCTTAAATGTTCTTATGTGTTCTTCATATGTTCTTGGTTGTTCATCACATGTTCATGCATAACACTAGTTTCGATCTTAAATCCACATCAAAAAACATGAAAAAGATGTTTGTTTAATGATTCTTTTAAATTCTTGAATCTAGGATATCACCATCCACACACATTCACTAGAATTTAATTTTCAATCCAAATGAAATGCTTAATAAATTGAATTAGGGTTTATCACTTGCACACACTTTAAATTCAACTTGCAAATTGATTGATAACATATTGGATGATATGATATGAATGTTGGCCACCATAATCTAGAAGATCGGTTTCACCGGGCAAGGTGGGTGCCTAACACCTTCCCACCTTGTAACATAGCCTCCAAACTTATATCAATGGTTGATAGACCAATGTTTATCCTTATAATTTTCAATTTCTAGATTGTAACTAGGAAACAAAATTATGTATTTTATCTTAGATTGTATCTAGGACCAAAGTCATGTAATTTTCCTATGATCAATGTAAATTCAATTGAAAATTAATACAATGAGGAATTTCCCAATTTTGGTTTTCTTATTTATCCCAATAATTAAATAAGTGGCGACTCCATTGTAAAACCCTTAATCTAAAGGGGAAAATATAATTAGTTGAACCTCCATTTTGAGAGGCAATAACATGACTCCACCGATTCACGTGGGTTTGGCCCAACACACCATAAAAAGGTGGCCGGGGGCGCGGTCTCTCACACTAATATGTTGTCTTGTTTATTTGTGAGTACTAGGCGAAGATGAAAGAGCTTATGGTAACAGGGTCACAGTTGCAGGGAGACGACATTGAGGCTAGCATATTTTGGCAGCCTGATGATGCATTTGGACAGGTCATCGGTCCAGAGAGAGGTGGCCGTGTCAGAGGGGTAGGCTTTGGTCCAACCCCCTGTGGCAATCGTGCAAGTTCAATGGACAACAGTACGCCACCTCCAACATCTACTGCAACCGACCAAAGGGTTAAGGAGTTGTTTGCTCAAGTAGAAGCAATGAGGGAGAAATGCACTCGTTATGATGCCATTGAAGCTGAAGTGAGGTTAATGAGGAGGATGTTAACCCAACTGTACCCATCGTTTCCCACTATCTCTATGGTAAGAAGTTTGAATTACAATGTATGTTGTGTGTCATATTTATTAGATATATGCATGTGCATGTTTAGCATTAAAGCCATTTATTGGGAAGCAATAGATTTTGAATTTTATTTTATGGACAAACAAGCCTTTTAAATGACTACGAGGAGTGATATATATATATATATATAAATATAAATATAAATATAAACTAATTTGAAGTTTGAACTGCCACTCAACATGCATCTCTTAGAAGTGCTTTTGGAAATCCTATCCACTCAGCATGCATGCTTTTATAAGTAGAATGACATTTTTTTGAAATCACTAGACTATATCTAGTTTTTAATTCACTTTTTAGACTACTGGATTTATAATAGAAATTTCATGACTATTACCACTGACTTCTACCTATATGTAAAAACTTCCCAACTCATGGTTCATAATTCCATAATAATGGCCATAGCTTTTCTACTCTTACTATTTCAGCCATACACATCACATTATTGCTAAACTTTGAATTTACTTGAAGAGACTGGTCTCAAACTTTCACTAAAAAATGAAATTATTCTGGTACTAGACTAAAACAAAACAAGGCTTGATATCCAGTGCATTGAAATAAACTAAAGATGAGTGCTCCCATTCATAAGCTTAACAAATGACAAAAGGTGTACATAAATTAGAATAGGGGCATATGCGATTGTCATATCCCAGTACAAAAATAAACCCTTACATGTGTAACTGATACTAAAGACATGACAAAACAGTACTTGTAGTATATTTTTCTTTTGGGGAGGAGATGTTGGATGTGGTCAAGATTTTGTACACTACCCTATGTGAATGTTAGTGTTGATGCCTGCTTGGCCCTAGCTGATGTTGGATGTGGTCAAGATTTTGTACACTACCCTATGTGAATGTTAGTGTTGATGCCTGCTTGGCCCTAGCTGATTATGTTAAAAAATGACATAAAAAATTATGCAACAGCAATATCGTGGAGCATGACCTGGTTTACCTATAGGAGAAATGCAAAGTGTAAAGTGTAAAGTGTATTTGAGTGTGTTTTAATTGGTAATGTGGCACTTGGTAGTAATACTAGTGATATTGTGTCATTCAGCTACTAACTCTATTGTTTAGTTCACTAATCCATTGTGTGTTTCTTAATTTGTAGGATGGTGACAGTAATTCTGCAGTGGATATCCAGTCTCTCGGTGCTTAGCGCTTATCATTTGATGATATGCATTAGGCGATACTTTGGACCCTATTTTGGAGTAGTTACTGTGACATTTTGATATTTATAATAAATTTTCAAACTTTGATATATATACACGTCATAGTTGGAAACTTTATTATAACATTCTAGACAATTGGAATGTAGTATTTTGTGCATGACATTCTACATAGTTAGAATGTATTCTTTTGTGCAGGACATTCTACATAGTTGTGTAGAATGTATTATTTTGTTCATAACATTCTAGACACTTGGGATGTATTATTTTGTGTATAACATTCTAGACATTTGGAATATAATTATTGATATGGTGTAATTAAATATATTTAGTTTGTTGGTTTAATATGGTATTGTATTTGCTATTGGAAAATATGAATTGTGGTTCATTACAGGTGCTATAAAATATGTATTGGAAAATATGTATTGTAAGTACATTACAGGTGCTATAAAATTTATATATAAAAAAAGGCCCTATTGAAGCGCTTTAAAAACTGCTGGAATAGGATATGGGCATAGGCAAGGCTGTTACGGCGTTTTATAAATGCTGGTATATGGCTTATTTTTAATTCCATATATGCCCTATACCGGCGGTTCTCAAAGCGCTAGCATAGGTAGAACCTATTGTGGCGGTTTAAAAGCGCTAGTATAGGTTGTCTTCACATTTCCGTAAATACCCTATAGAGGCGGTTATAAAACCGTTGGTATAGATAGACCTATATCGGCGCTTTTTATTATTATTAAAAAGTGCCTGTATAGGCTCTGAAATCCGCCGGTACAAGTCTTCAAAGCTGTTGGTAAGGACTATACCTACACAAGTAAAAACGCTAAAACAGGGTTTGAAAAGCGTTGGGACCTATCCCGGCGTTTTTAAAAGCATTGGTACAGGTCTGGCGACCTTATACCGATTGTCACTGCGCGGCAGTTTGAAGCGCCGGGAAAAAAGTGCCAGGATAGGCATTTTGGGCCTATTCCGGAGCTTTTTGGGGCTATCCCAGTGGTTTTACAAACGCTGGGATAGCCCTATTTTTTTGTAGTACCATGATGGTCACTATACTTAGATTAGATTATAGTAGAATTTCTATCTTGTATATATATAAAAAAAAGTGGATAAAACATATATTGGACATTTTTGTATAAACTTTAATCCATTGGATTTCATTTGTTTTTATTTAAAAAAAAAAAAAAAACTTTAGGAAAAGTGGGTTAGTGCAATCCATAACTCAAAATAGATCCAAAATTGAATTATTACATGGATGTATTTAGGAAATAATCATTGCAGTTGAAAATTGGCTGGCAACCCAGCTCCTTATAAATATTTATTATAATAATCATTAAGAGAATATTCCCAAAATGCTAGAAAATCAAGAGAAAAACATCAAGTTTACTGTCAAACAAAAGAAGAAGAAGAGATTTCAGTCTGTTTGATTGAATTTTCTATGAAAAAAAATTCTCAGTTGTTTTTATATAACAAAAAGAAAATTACAAAATTATTACTTTCCTAAATTAAAGAGTAAAATTGATTTTTAATAAAGAAATAAGATACTTCAATGTTTTAATTTAAGTAAATGATAATATAATGATACTTCAAACTTCAAATAAGAAATCTTGTAGGTTTTAGTTAGCTCAACTGGTAAAATCTCCTGTGGTCGACTAAGAGATCTATAATTGGATTCCCGCTTACACCAGAAACCAAATGCTATCTTAGTCTGATGATAAATAGCAATTATTAGAAGCTGATGCTATAAATTGAAACTATCTCTAAAAAAAAAAGTTCTATGACTAATTTGATAATTAAAATACAGATTTGATGGTGTTAATGGCCTTAAACACAATTAAACATTTTTTTTATAAATAAAAAATCAAATTTAATTAATGGATTAAAATGAAAATTATCAAACTTAGGGAACCGAAATAAAGGGTAAAAATGTAATTTAAAGAAAACTTAAAGATTTCTAAAACCTCACTTCCCCACAACTGACATTTTAGCCTAAAATCCTAAACCGACTAGTATTCTTACTTCTCACGTGAGAGGCCGGTTTTTATATAACTCCACTTCTACCGCATAATGATAATAGAGACCCATCACAACTCTCTCTCTTTCTTTCTTTCTTTGTGTCTCTTCGTTTCCTTCTTCATTCTCAAAAAAGATTTCTCTCTCTTTATTCTTTTTTCCCCTCTCCCCCAAACAAGCCCAAAGGTTCGAAATTTCTATCTTGTATCACAAAAAAAAAAAAAAAAAAAAAAAAAAGAATAAAACATATATTGGACATTCTCGAAATAGAAAATGATTTTGTATAAATTTTAATCCATTGGATTTCATTTTTTTTATTTATAAAAAGTGGGTTTTGAATTTTTAGCACAATCCATAACTCAGAATAGATCCAAAATTGAATTATTACATGGATGTATTTAGGGAATAATCACTGTGGTTGAAAATTGGTTGGCAACTCGGCTCCTTATAAATATTTATTATAATAAGCATGAAGAGAATATTCCCAAAAATGCTAGAAAATCAAGAGAAAAACGTGAAGTTTATTGTCAACAAAAAAAGAAGAAGAGTTTGAGCCTATTTGATTGAATTTTCTATAAAAAAAAAATTTTAGTTTTTTTTTAATATATATAACAAAAAGAAAATTACAAAATTATTACCTTCCTAAATTAAAGGGTAAACTAGATTCTTAATAAAGAAAAAAGAATACTGCAAATTTTTTTTTTAAATTTAAGTAAATGATAATATAATGATATTCAAACTTCAAAGTAAATTTTGTTTTTGAAATAAAAAATACACTAATTTTAGTGCTATTGAAAGCTCTTTGCACTCTATTTTATGTGTTTTTAGCAACAAAAACCAGACTTATGACTGATTTTTTTTAGCAACAAAAAACGAGACAACAAAAGTTTTTTGTAGGTTTTAATTAGCTTAATTGGTAAAGTTTCTTGTGGTCGAATAAGAGATCAGAAGTTGGATCCCTACTTACACCAGAAACTAATTGGTATTTTAGTCTGAGATAAAGAACAATTATTATGAGTGGATACTATAAATTGAAACAATCTCTAAAAAAAAGAAAGTTTTATGACCAATTTGATCATTAAAATACATTTTGATGGCGTTTAATGGCCAAATTAATGGCCTTAAACACAATTAAATATTTTTTTATAAATTAAAAAAAATTATTAATGGATTAAAATGAAAATTCTCAAACTTAAGACTAAGTTGTTTTAGCAACAAAAACAAGGCAGCAAAACCCTCTTGTGGGTTCTAATTAGTTCAACTGGTAAAGTTTCTTGTGGTCGAATAAGAGATTAGAACTTGGATCCCCTCCTATACCAGAAACCAATTGGTGTCTTGATCTGATAAAGAGTAATTATTAGGAGTAGATACTATAAATTGATCTCTTGTTAAAAAAAGTTTTATGACCAATTTGATCATTAAGATACATTTTGACGACGTTTGATGGCCAAATTAATGGCCTTTAACACAATTAACCATTTTTTATAAAAAAAAAAAAAATTAAATTAATGGATTAAAATCGAAATTCTCAAACTTAAGACTAATTTTGTTTAGCAACAAAAAACAAGGCAACAAAAGCCTTTTATGGGTTTTAATTAGCTCAACCGATAAAGTTTCTTGTGGTCTTATAAGAGATTAGAAGTTGGATCCCCGCCTACACAAGAAACCAATTGATGTCTAATGGATACTATAAATTGAAACTGCAATCTCTCATTAAAAAAAGTTTTATGACCAATTTGATCATTAAAATGCATTTTGATGGCGTTTAATGGCCAAATTAATAGCCTTAAACACAATTAAACACTTTTTTATAACTAAAAAAAAATTGAGTAATGCTAGAGATACAAATTTTTTTACAAATAATTTTATAAATTGCTGAAGTGATGTGTAGTAATTAGTAAATAACAAAGTAATGTTAATGGTGGGTCTAGATGAAAACCAATAAGAAGTTGGCCACATTAACGAATTGTAAAATAGTTTGTAGCTGTAGCATTACTCACCAAGTTTAATTAATGAATTGAAATGAAAAATTTTAAACTTAAAGGGACCCAAAAACAAAAAACCTCAAAAATTAAGGGTCAAAAATGTAATTTAAAGGAAAATTAAAAAGTTCTAAAACCTCGCTTCCCCCCGACGTGTTAGCCTAAAATCCTAAACCGACTATTATTCTCACTTCTCACGTGGCTCTCACGTGACAGTCCGGTTTTATATAACTCGCGCCACTTCTACCGCATAACGATCTTAGAAACCCATCGCAACTCTCTTTCTTTCTTTGTGTCTCTTGGTTTCCTTCTCCGTTCTCAAAAAGGATTTTCTCTCTTTATATTCTTGGTTTTCTTCTCTCCCAAACAAGCCCGAAGGTCCGAAACCCTAAGGGCACAGTTCTCAACAATGTTCTTGATCAAGCAAGAAAAACCTGAGATTATTCCCGAGCTTTTCGCAAACACTTTTGATATCAGTAGCAGCGATAGCAGTGGCTGTACCGAGTCTTCTGATACCGGCAACTCGAACGCCGAATCGCTCTTTGAGTCTTTCAGAATGACTGGAGACAATAAGCGGCGGAGTGGAGATGTAGAAGAAGGATCGGTATTGAAGAAGCCACGGAAATTCGAAAAGGATTGTTCGGACGTGGTGTTGCCGCCTGGATTTCTCTCTTCGCTTGCTACTTCAGTGAACCGTACTGCGATAAACGCTTTGCCGTTGTCGGTATATGCTCCTCCGGAGAAGCCTGCCGCCGCCGCGGAGAGTAGGGAAGTAAGTAAGGAGGTTCGCGGTTGCAAGCAGTTTTGGAAAGCCGGAGATTATGAAATTAGCAATGGTGTCGGTTCTGTTTCGACTTCTGGTAATTACTGAATATTGTTTCTTTGTTTCTTTTTTTAAATGATATAAATTTCGTTGAATTCAAATATGGCAATTAGCCGTGTGATACTGCCGAAACTGTTTGGTTGCTTTAGATAGGGTTTCGAAATTTGTTTTAAGTTTATAGATATGACTAAATACTAGTGCACACTACTTTGTTGCATACAGTTCAAGATTTCAGTTCAAAATTTTGAACTGAAATCGTGACTTGAATTTCAGCGTGTGTGCAACAACTGAGTGTGAAATAAACATTGCTCGGAAATCATGAATTTGTTTAAGATGTAACTGTTCAGTTTCTCTTCTAATAAGATTGAGAATTAAACTTTTGTAGCTTCTATATATTGTGTCTAATTTGGTATCTTAGATAGTAGCGAACTGCTATAGCAAAACTTACTGGTCTAGTTTATTTTTGTGGAATTTTTATATTTAATTTAATTATTATTATTATTATTTTTGTTTTTTGCAGCCGGCATGGATCATGTCAGGGTCCATCCTAAGTTTCTACATTCAAATGCAACCAGCCACAAGTGGGCTCTGGGAGGTAGATATTTACACTTGAATAATGAGAATTATATAGGGGTTAGGATGAAGTTAGACATGGTGTAACTGTTAAAAATGTAACTCTTTATGATGTTACACAAATTGATAACTTTTTATATGATTTATGTTTTTAAAATCTAACTGTTGGATTACATGTTTTCGTTCTTTTAATATGCATGCCAAATTTTGTGTTAACATTACTTACTATATGATTCAAACTAATGTTTTGTGTATAGTTTTAAAGTTTAAAAAAAAAAAAAAAAAGCTTGAAGTTTAAACTTTTTTAATAAGATAGTTATTGATATTTTTCAAGTATCAAGTATGGGGGATATAAGGGGATAAGGTAATCAAATGGTGATTTGTTAAAATACTCACTTTCAATCAAAGTTATGGAGGTGAGTTGCACCATATGTTATGTAGGGATGAATTTTCATTTTTTTTTTTTAACCTAGAAATAAATGTGGTATTATGTAAGGAATATTTTACTGACTTAGGTCTTCTAATTGCACAGCTTTTGCAGAGCTTCTAGACAATGCTTTAGATGAGGTATTTATAGTTTCAAAGTTTCTTCTTAAAATAAAAATGCATCACAATAATTTTCATAATTTTCATTTTCCTGAACTTCGTTTGGTGGTCAGGTTTGTAATGGAGCTACACTTGTTCACGTAGATGTGCTTCAAAACATGAAAAGTGAGAATAAAAATCATATGTTGCTAGTTGAAGGTAAGTAGCTCTATTGTTTTACTTTTTTTCAATTGTTTCCTGGAGGTTTCTTGATTTATTGTCTTGGTTTTATTAATTATATTATTATGTTTTGTTGGGGAAAATTGATTTAGCGTCTTTTTTAATATTATTTTTTGTAAGCAAAGGCTTTTCTTTGCTTCAATTGATTATAGTCAATGGTCCAATTTATATGATCTTTTGATTTGTTTTGTGCATGATTTTTAGTTCTGCTATCTCATGGATTAAATTTCTGATACCTGGGGAGTTTGGTCTATTTTATTTTGCATTTTAATGTGGGCACCATGTTTAGGGTTGTGGCTGGGATTCTTATAATAGATAATCTTGTTATGAAGAACTTGCCTCTTGTTAATTGGTATTGCCTATGTCGGTGTGATGAGGAAACTGTGGATCACCTTTTATTTCATTGTAAGTTTGCTCATGCGTTGTGGAGTGAGGTTTTTCTTATGTTCGGGGTTCAGTGTGTGATGCTGAATATAGTTGTCTCTCTTCTTTTTGCTTGGAAGAATTGGTTGGGGAATTATTCTTCAAATGTTTGGAATATGGTACTGGCGTGTCTTATGTGATTAGTATGGAAGGAACACAATGCCCGAACTTTTGAGGACATTGAGAGACTTATTGATCCGTTGAAGACTTCACTAGTTAGGACTTTGTTTGAGTGGTCTCGTATTTGGGGCGCATTATATTTCTTTGTCTGATTTCCTTATTTCTATTAGATTTTCCATTTGATTTGTTTGTTTTCTTTTCTTTGCTGTGAGTTTAGTATCGTAAACACCCTGCACATTTCCTATCAATAAAACTTTTATTACCTATAAAAGAAAAGGGCTGTTATAAGATTTTTATGTTTCTTTTTTATGTATTATTTTTAGTATCATTTATGTTTATTTATATTTTCTACTATCTAGATTTCTGCATTCACCTCTATACTTTAGAATTTTTATTGATTTTATTTTTCTTTTACCTTTAAATATTCAATCACGAGTATTACTGTACAAATTAATTCACTTAATTTAGAAAAAAAAAAGAAAAAAAAGAAATGAGGATGGCAAAGTGAAGTGATGTGTTCAGCTTTATATGAAGACAAAAGTACTGCACTAAATGATTCAAGCATGAGTATAACTGTATAAATTAAATCACTTGATTTAATGAAATAATGAAATGAGGGATGGCAAAGTGAAGTTATTTGTTCATCTGAATATGCAGACAAAAGTATTGCAATAAAAGAACTAGTTAGAATATTGTTGAAAATTTTTCTTTGTTCTTTTAAACTCTGGATGAACATTCAAATGCTGATTTATGGTGTTACTGTTTTGTTCCAACATTACTTTTTGGCTGCAGATAATGGTGGAGGAATGACTCCTGATAAGATGCGGCAGTGCATGTCTCTTGGCTATTCTGCAAAAAGCAAAATTGCCAACACAATTGGTCAATGTGAGCTCCTTAATTACTTTCAAAGGCTCTTGCTTCAGAAATTTAGTGGATATATAATTGGACATTGAAACATTTTATGTGCAGAAGACTAGATTATTAGATATGCCATTAATTCTTTTGTTTTTTCCCCCAATTTTCTCCCCAGATGGAAATGGGTTCAAGACAAGTACTATGAGGCTAGGAGCAGATGTCATTGTGTTTTCACGCTGTCAAGGAAATGATGGACAAAGGTAGGTCCTTTGTCTGTTTACTATAAATTTTGATTTCTGGCTTTGCTTATTTTGCTCTTGTTATTCTGGAATGCATATGATCATCATTTCTGGTCTTTGAGAAAAAGAAAAAAAATCATAAAAGTGACTGTATTTCTGATATGGTGAATTGCTGAAAAAGGGATTTATTACTTTATATTTACTTTCTGAGTTCCTGCCAGTGTTTTAAGCTTGTTTGCCTTATCAGTTTCAAAACTAATGGATTTGTATTTATTTGTCTAAGCTTCACTCAAAGCATTGGAATGTTGTCCTACACATTTCTGAGGGGTACTGGAAAGGAAGATATTGTGGTTCCCATGGTAAGAACTGTTGTAACTATTCTTGCATGTGCATGTGTATACATGGATTTTTATGATGAGTTGTTTACAGGGAAAGTATACTTACCAAAATGACAAAAAAGAAGAAATAAAGGTGAATTCGAACAACAATATGTGATACTAGAACTCAATATAAAATTCTCAAAGAATTTGAGAACGAACACAAGATTAGAGAAATGAAAATTAACTTAAGAATTAACACCTAGGCTAGAGAAAACAAAACCTAAGAATTGGCTTGTAGCTCCTCTTCTTTCCTTTGAGAGGTGTAGCTAGGGGACTTTATGAAATGTAATACCTGAGGCATGCTGCTACTTTTCTAGGGTTAAAGCACTCAATAATGCAATAGAGCAAATGTAAGATTTCTCCTGCTATAGCTATAGAGTAGAAGTATAGAATGGAATGGATGAATGACAGTTAGCTAGTAATGAGACGAATTGTTTCTCCCGTATCTTGTGTCCACACCAAATGGTTTCCTGTAATTGTCATGTTAATTAATCAATGATAGATCTTTTTATTTAACAATGAGCAAGGATTTAGAGAAACAATGTTGCTTGATATATATATATATATTTATATATATATATTTATAGAATGTTGCTTGATATATTGATTACTGTTTGTCAAAAAGTTTTGTAATTCTTAGAGCATCAAGTATTTGACTATTGGCTTTATGACTGATTTTCATTTGGAATGATAAGATTCAATATGAGAAACGAGGACAAAGTTGGAACAAGGTGGTGCGCTCTTCTCTGAGTGATTGGAATAGAAATTTAGCAACCATAGTGGAGTGGTCACCTTATGCCAATGAAGAAGATCTTTTAAAGCAGGTAAGTCTTCTTTATTGGTTTTACTTTTCAAAAAAAAGTCTTCTTTTTTGGTTTCAATTTTTATACATTTCAATCATTTTATGATTGGCGATCATATTTATGATAAATTTTAAGAATTTTATAATGTATTTGGCGTAATTTTATTTTCACTTTGGATGTGTGTGTGCATATGGAAATGATAATTGGTTATCATTTATGATAATTTTATTAAAATTGGTTATCCTATATATCATAATTTTATTCTCACTTGCATGTTTATGTTTGTGCAAATGAAGCTTAAAGAATGGACAATTTGAGTTCTAATGAATATGGAAAATTGCTTTTTTATTGCATTGTGCTTTACTGGGCTATTACTGTAGCATAGTTTAGCAATGACCAGTATGTTGCTTTTAACCCTTGCTATGTGGGTCAAACTATGCCTAAAATTTTTTAATGACATGGTCATTTTATATATTTATTAGTGACATCATCATTGTGTCTCATTTAATCATGCTTTAATTGTGACATGTAGTTTGATTCCCTGAAAGATCATGGTACACGAATAATAATATACAATCTTTGGGAGGATGATGAAGGACAATTGGAACTGGATTTAGACACTGATCCACATGTAAGTTTATAGCACTCTTGCTTTCATATTCTGATTTTATTTCTTCGAAATTTCATGTAAAACTAAAAGGTGGCATATGCAGTTTCTGATAAGGCTGAATGTTTATAATTTTTGATATGATAGGACATTCAACTTAGAGGTGTCAACCGGGATGAGAAGAACATACAGATGTCAGAACAATATCCGAACTCCAGACATTTCTTAACTTATCGACATTCTCTAAGGGTATGTTGCAAGTTCTCACTTGAGTTTAATTTGAAATTTCATTGTCTTAATCTGTCTGCTGGTTATTCACGCTGAAGATGCCTACTGACTGCTAAGGCCCCCACTGAATTGAATTTTCTAAATTCTCATATGGTCTGTGTTCTACTTGGCTTCCTTATGGCTAGTATTCTGTAGAAAAAAGTCTTAGAATAACATCAAGTTGGGCTTTATTGATGTTTGGTCTGTTACATAATTGTCAGTTTGTCACTGCCATTAAACTTTGGTTCCTCAGCCTCGCAGCTTTCTCTATGAAATTGAGAAATTAATTTTTGAAAAGGCAATTGATATTACTAAAATTTCAGAAGTGACATTGTGAAAGGTATATGAGTTTCACAACTACAAGTGCGAATTAAACAAGTACTTTCATGATGGTCAATTATGGTTGTCGAAAGTTCTAGACCTCTTTGTGGCTCAAATATGATCCCTGATCTCTTACTTAATTTTTTTTATTAGTTGGTTGATTATTGGTTTTTTAGAGTTAGATCTGCGATTTAATGAATGAAATCTTATTATGGATATAATTTATAATAACTTGAGGTTGTAAAATTCTAATAACTACAGTTTTTCTCTTTTTTCCTTTAGTATGTAGCCTGAATGTCATGTGATATTTGACTTACTAGTGTTTTTTCTTTTACAGAAAATGATAATTAGTTGTGAGGAACCTCATTTATTTCTTTGATCAAGAAGTTTGCTGTACTAGTCCTTAGATGCTTGCTATGGTTTAATACTAACTCCATTTCTTGATTTTATCTTTTGCCAGAGTTATGCATCAATTCTCTATCTCAAACTTCCACCAAACTTCAGAATCATTCTCCGTGGAAAAGATGTTCAACATCATAACTTAGTGAATGATATGATGTTGGCAGAGGAGGTGACATACAAACCTGTGGCTGTGAATCTTCCTGAGGGAATTCCAAAAGATTCAAATGTATGTTGCTTGTAAGATTCAGCATCTGATTTAGCATAGCTTTCTGCCTACCATTTTCCATAACCTGTTTTTTTTCCTACTCTTCTATAAACAGAAGGTTGCTGTTGTGACAATTGGGTTTGTAAAGGATGCAAGAGCTCATATTGATGTTCAAGGGTTCAATGTTTATCACAAGAACCGATTAATTAAGGTTATTTTTCTTGTTCTTCTGTATATTATAGATTCTATAGGAATATTCCAATGATTAAAACTATCGAGCATGGTTGAGAGGCTAAAGCCTTCATTCATGGTGCAATGGCATTGTGCTTAATATGTTCGAGTAGAACTGTTCAAGTTTCAATTTGTATCAGATTTGTGGTTGTCGAGCGGTTCTAGGTTTTTTTATGCAATCCATTCATTTTAGGTTTCCGTATAAAACCTTCTTTTGCTTGAGTACAGCTTGGGCCCATCCTTTATAGATTTCAAAATTCTAGAGCACGTACATAAATCACTTAAAAAAAAAAAAAAAGCTTTAATTAACCAATGATACATTATGAAGGTTTCATCTTATTTTTATTGGAGTTACAACAGTTTTGGTGGTTTTGCTTTTAGAATTATGATTAGTTGCACTTTTTTGTGCTCAAAATGATTGATAAGGGGTCCAAGTAAAAATTTTATCCTGCCGGATTTCTAGAGTGATACATTGCATTTTATTATTTAAACATCATATTCTGTTTGATTGCCTTCTTTGCAGCCATTCTGGAGGGTCTGGAATGCTGCTGGCAGTGATGGTCGTGGAGTTATTGGTATTGTTTCACTTTGAAATTACTCAATTAGTATTGTTTTTGGCATTGCAACAAGTACTTTTAACGTGATTTTTTTTTTCAATGAATAAGAATTTTTTATTAAACTTTACTGTTGTTATGCCCCTTCCATGCAACAGGTGTATTGGAAGCTAATTTTATTGAACCAGCTCATGACAAGCAGGGCTTTGAGCGCACAACTGTTCTCGCAAGACTTGAGCAACGGTTAAATGCAATCCAAAAGAAATACTGGTGTGTTTTCTTTTGTTTCATGCGATTAGAAAATCTGAGGTGATGAAAACACTTAATTTATGGATCTATTTTTGTCAGGTCCACAAATTGCCAGGAAGTTGGTTATGCAGCAAGACGCCGTCAACCTGGTTCTCCAGTCAAAGTATCTCACAAAGAGAAATCCACTTCAGGCACAGGTTATGGTCTTAGGCAATGCACCACTAATTCTCCAGCCCATGAATCTGTAGAACTATTTACTTCATGGGCAAATCAGAATCGGCGTGGCTCTACTAGCAGGGGTTCTAAACCTGAATCCAGTGTGATACTTAATAAAAGATCACAACCAGTAGGGTCTGCAAGTGAAGATGAAAGTTTTCATGAAGCATCACCTTGTTCTGATGAATCTCAGTCTCAGCAAGATCTCACATCAAATGGAATAAGAGATCAAATGTTTACAGGTTTACTCTCAAAGGTAGATTTTCCATTTGACTTCTCACTTGCATTTTGCTTCTTGCTCTACCTCATGCACCACGTAGAAAAATTGAATTTGTCAGATATCTGGCTTTATTGAGTTGATAGTGTGTAATTTAAGAATAATAAGAAATATTTCTGTAAGAGATAGTACTAGAATGCTTGCGAGCCACTATCACTATTATTAGATATTTGTTGAATTTTCATGTGCTCATGCTATGATATGCCATTCTTTTTCCTTTTAAATTTGGGTGGCTCTATGGTTCATCCCAATAGTCATTTTTTAGTCTTCAATTCTTTTTGTCTCTAAAATGTTTCCATTTATGTTCTCCATGACAGGCACCTGCCATAAACGGTGATGGACAAGTATCCTTTAATGGACTTAATCTAATCAAGGTGAAAGAAGAGGATCTTGAACCAAGGGAAAGGTTGTATAATTGTTATTGTTGGATTCACTGAGATATTGTTTGATTATGCCATTTTTGTTTCCATTTTTAACCATTGAAGTATATCCTTTTCCTTTGCAGAATGAAGGAACTATGCAGTCCAGAGATGGCTAAATTGCTAAATGATTTACAGAAGGAAAGAGAACGAAGTAGAATACTTGCAATTCAGGTAAGTAGACAGTCATTTGCCCACTTCATCTTTTCACTATTTAAGAGTTTCAGATTGTACAGTTTAAATAAGTTTTTAGTGTTGTAGAGCTTGAATCAGTGTGCTACAGAGATTAAGTGGAATTGGCAATTGTTTTTCATGAGTGACTGGGATATACAAACATTAAAGAGAATTTAAAATGGATAGTGAGGAAATCTGCTGAATGCTAATTTTCCCTAGTTCAACCCCCTCTCTCTCTCCAGCTTAAAAAAATAAAAAATAAAAAATAAAAAATAAAAAATAAAAAATTTGGAATGGTAGCCAGACTTACCTAATTATTGTCCTAGTGTGTAGATTCATTAAATGATTTAATTACACAATTCTGCTCACTTATGCAAGTTGGTTGCATGGAAAATACCAATTAAATTTATTACCAATTATATATATATGGATTCTTCCAATCATGTACTTTTATTTTCTTTTTTTTTTTCATCAAAAAGAATATAAAAGTACATGATGGCCTTATTAGTATTTCTGGGCTAGGGGTCTAGTTATAGGTATTTGTGTTCGGTTTTGTCAGTCATCTCTAACAGTGGATTATAAAACTGAAGTCTTTTTTGTTTTCCTTTTTTACCATCAGCTTCAGGAGAAAGAACAAAAATTAGAAGATATGGATAAGGAGCAAGAAATTCTGATTGATATGATTTCCAAAGAAAGGGACCAGAAAATCGTGGAAGAGAATAAATTGAGGGAGAAATTAAGAGTAAGCAAAAAAAAAAAAAAAAAATTCTGATTGTAGATTTTAATACAATGAAAG